>CAUYPO010021114.1:0-26675 GCA_963574435.1 Cheirogaleus major | reverse complement strand
ATTAATTGCTTTCTATTTATAGTAGAGACAGGGTCTCGCTCTTGCTCAGGCTGGTTTCGAACTCCTGACCTTGAGCAATCCGCCCGCCTCGGCCTCCCAGAGAGCTAGGATTACAGGCGTGAGCCACCGCGCCCGGCCCTTTGCTAGCCTTTAGAACCCATGCACCAAGTAAATGCATATACCCCCAAATGTCAATCATCAGCATGGATAAGTTTCTTCCCTCTGTAAGACTCTGTGTATCCCCCAGGCCAATCACAAAGTGAATCCTTACTTTATTATATGATGTTTTATTGGGTAGAGCTTAGCATATTGAATAGAAGGTTCAGAGTAGCACTTCTAGAATGTTCAAATAGAGAATTACGGTTTTAAAATATAAGCTCTTGGAAACTAGGAGGAAACTTAATTTTCTTAACCTGTGTGCAAGGAGATACTTATCATATGATACTGAAGGTATGTTATATAACTCTAAACTTGTGGATAGAAACCATCTTGGTCTGCCAAAACAAATATTTTACCTGTAGGATGAGCGTCTGTATGTCTCTTTGGTAATGCTCAGAACTTTCTTCCCACTCTCTCATTGCTGGTCTTCTTTTGCTTACTTTAGGATCTAAAATAAAAAACAAAAATTCATCAAGAAGACTTTGCTCGGCTTTTCTTTCTGCTGTTCAAGCATCAGCATTACCTGTGCAGAGAAGTTCAAACTCATTTACTTATAAGAGAATGAAAGAAAGAAACATGAAAACATAATAACTAGAGTGCTTAACTTTTCAAACAGGAATCTCTATAAGTGAACTCTGCAGGATGTCACCTAATCATATTCATCTTTTGGCAGAATCGACTACAAATTATCCTTTAGAGTTGTGTCTATTTTCTTAGTAAAATCCTATTTAATCAGAATGGGTAAGGAAGAGGAAAAACTAGACATTTTAGTTATGACGTATCATACAACTTTCAAAAGACAAGGTTATTTTAAAAATAAGCAACACTAGGCCAGGTGCGGTGGCTCACAACTGTAATCCTAGCACTACGGGAGATCGAGGCAGGAGGAACACTTGAGCTCAGGAGTTTGAGAACAGCCTGAGCAAGAGTGAGACCCAGTCTCTACTAAAAATAGAAAAATTAGCCAGGCATGGTGGCATGCGCCTGTAGTACCAGCTACTCGGGAGGCTAAGGCAGGAGGATCGCTTGAGCCCAGGAATTTGAGGTTGCAGTGAGCTACAATGACACCACTGCACTCTACCTGGAGTGACAGAGTGAGACTCTGACTAAAAAAAAAAAAAAAAAAGCAACACTAAAAATTGCACTGAACAAAATTTAATTCCTTAGATGATTCAAAGAGTTCACTAGGATCTTAGACCACCAGAGGCATCATTATGAACATCAATTATCACTGTGTAGGAGGAAAACATTTCTAATTATTCTCACTGTGATTTTCAATTCTATGTCAGTGAGAATTCCTAACATGTAATGTGGTTGTTACCTGTTTTGAAAGCTGAAGATTCATTCTGTTCACATACATCTACAGCCTGGATAGTCTTTTGGAGAATGCTGACCTGAAGAAGCACAAAATGGCATAGAAGTAGCCTTGCTATAAATGTAATAGTTTACTTTTTAGCCTTAGCTCTACAGATCAAATACTATTGTAAGTTAAATTTGTCAAAATTGACATAATTTTTACAAATTTAAGGATGTCATGCATATGAGAGATCACACAGGCAAAGTAACAAACTGGATAAAACCCACTGTTGATGATATAAGTGAAAAATATAAAATAAAATTGCAGGGGTATTTAGCAATATATGCTTTAAAAAATCAGCTCTTTGACAAGGACCTTGAGGAAAGTAGTGGAAGTATACCTATGTAGATATGCATAAAAATGCTCATGAGAAACTGTTCATAAAAGTGAAAAAATGAAAATAGTATACATGCCCATAAATATTTCTATATGAATGGGGAAAGAGCTGAAGTATACATACCAAACTATTAATAGTTTATCCCTAGGGTATAGGATTATGAGAAACTGCCAGTTTTATATGATAGATTTCTGTACTCTGTGTGTTTGTTTTAATAGAGACCATGTATAACGTTCATAATCAGTATAAACAAGATTAAAAAAGAAACTTAAGTACCAAAACTTTCTCCCACACAAAGTCTGCTCCTGCTTTCCTCTCTAATCTCAGCTAAAACATCTACCTCTCTGTGCTTTAGATTTCTAAATGATGAAATGGGGTAAACAATGCTACTTCCCAAGGTTTTTGAATAAAAATGCTTTGAAAACTCAGGTGGACATGGGATTATGATGGCTAATTCTCCACCTGTTTTCTTTAGCAAATACTACAGTTGTTCTGATTATGGACTCCAGCCTGTGTTTTCTAAAAGCCACATTCATGTTGCTATACCAAAGATTACCTACTTTGTGCGGAGGCTCCTTATAAAAATAGGTCACTTCCCCAGCGTCTGTTCCCACAAGAGCCAAGAGATTCTGAATCTTTTTCTTGTCTTCTAGCTCCCTGAAATTTTCACAGAAAGTAAGTACACATCATACGTTCCAAGTAACCTTTTATATTTAAAGGATCTCCCTTCTCACTTATTTTTAAAACAATAGTAACAACAAATTAAAATTGAATAGGATTCATCTAGACCTTTAAAACAGCAGGGATTTCCATTTAGAGCGAAAAGGCCAAGAAATAACTTCTAGCTGATACTGGAAGGGACTGTACCGGATGCTGAGGTGCACAGCACTGGCCTTCCTCTTTGGGACTGATGGGCTTATTCCTCAACTGCCAGGAATATGGCCTGCCGATGCCTCATAGTTGCATTTCTCTCCAGAACAGCTCTCAGCCAAAGGGAACGGCCTCACTGAAGTTCATGCCTCTCATTCCTCAGGGACAGCCCATATCTAGCAAGGGGTACAAAAATCCAATCCCCTCACCCCAATTCTGGATCTCTGAAAGGCCGTCCCTGCCTCAGAGCCCTGTGGTGTTGGCTGAGGCCTGCTGTGATGGAATCACAGTTTAAACTCTCCCTCTGCCCAGTTAGGCTTTATTTCCTCATAGGTGATTACTCCTCAGAGCACTTCCCCATAAACTTCCTGCAAGCAAATCTCCATTGCACAGTTCGTTTCCCAGAGAACCCAACCTAAGACAGCTGCTATCAGGACTGGACCAAGAAAGCAACTCTAAAAAGGGATTTCAGAACCAGTGATATGAAGATAGTTAATAGAACTCGGTGTCCCTAGGAGCAAGATAGATGGGTAGTCAACAGGGTACAGCTTAAATCAGGGTGGGGAACCTTTTCATGTTCAAAGGCTGCATTAATTTAGCTATAATCAAATAAGGCTGCATTCAAGAAACTTCAATTAAGGCCCGGTACAGTGGCTCACACCTGTAATCCTAGCACTCTGGGAGGCCGAGGTGGGAGGATCGCTCAAGGTCAGAAGTTCAAAACCAGCCTGAGCAAGAGCAAGACCCCCGTCTCTGCTAAAAATAGAAAGAAATTAATTGGCCAACTAAAAATATATAGAAAAAATTAGCCGAGCATGGTGGCACATGTCTGTAGTCCCAGCTACTCAGGAGGCTGAAGCAGAAGGATTGCTGGAGCCCAGGAGTTTGAGGTTGCTGTGAGCTAGGCTGACGCCACGGCACTCTAGCCCGGGCAACAAAGTGAGACTCTGTCTCAAAAAAAAACAAAAAAAACAAAAAACTTTAGATACACTTAAAAATGTACATTATTTTGTAAAAATCTAACTACTATGTATTTAGTAATTTCAAAAACAAAAACTGTTTGTTAATTTTAAAGTTAACTAACCCTTTAATGACTTTGTTGTGTCTGTTTTTTGCTGGAAAGTATTTGAATATTTGGTTGCAGCATGGAGGTCCACAGTTACAGTTGATTCTCAGTCTAGATGGGTTTCAGTCATTTGTGACCTTAAAGGCATCTTGATTTGCATTAGGTAGAATGCAGATTCACAGCAATAAGTGGTTGAAAAGCATGGAAGCATATTTTGGGCATGTTGCTGAAGGCATGGGTATTCTACTGCATTTTTCTATATTTCAATTGGATCATTCTTAGCATCAAACAATGACTTTAAAATGTCATCTACTGAAAGCTCAATCAATTCCATCTGTAGTTCTTTAGGTGTCTTGGTGATATCAACTAGGTGTGGCTGAAATGCTAGTCATGATTCTCAAAGTCAGTGAATCTTTCATTGTATTCTCCAATTAATGGGTCTGTAACAGCTGTGTATTTTTCAAATGATTCTAATTGGGGAAAACGTTCACCTGAAATTTCCTTTTGAAGAAGAAGTGTTCTGAAAAAAGATAAGCTTTTTTGAAATACTTGGATTTTTTGCCACATATAGACTTAGTATATAGACTTAGTATTACCTTGAGAAGAAATATTCAAGTTGTTTTGATTTGACATGATATTATACAGAAATGCTGCATTGCTATAGAAGTCTTCTTAATCTTCTTTCAGTAATTTACATTGCTGATTCCGTTCTTCATAAAATTTAACTATCTGTTCTTGCAGAGATAAAATTTTGGCCAACATCTGTCCCTGCAATAGTCAACACACTTTCCAATGATACCGCAAATCCACACTGAATACCTCATGTTACAAAACTGATGATGCCATGTTGCATTTGCATGAATATAGTTAACAATACTTATAATTTGTTGCAAAGTGTCACTTAAAACCGTAGCTGTAGCACAGAGATTTTGCTGATGCAAGATACAATGAAAAGAAATGAGAGCATCTGGATATGTTAATACTTTATCTGTGCAATAAACCTTTCATATTTTACTGTCATGTAAGGTGCACCGTCTATACATACACTCACTCAATTTATCAAATTCAGTCCAACTTCATGATGTTTATCTTGAAAGTCGCTGAAGATATCTATTCCCCATGTTCTGTACACAAGAGTGCCCAAAGCGAGCAACTCTTCATAGCAAAGAAAATCTGTTACGACCCAAATGAAGTATAAAACCTACAGTGAGTCAGTAGTATCAGTTGATTCATCCAAAGTGATTGAATAATACATATTTTCCTTTCGAAGTATTGCATGAAGTTGTTCTGTTAACTTGAAGGCTAATTCATAGTGCTGATCAGTTATGGTTCTTCTTGAAAGAGGCATTTGTTTGTACTTTGAAACGTTTTTGGGGTCTAAGCATCCTACAACTTTGACAATGCATTCTTTCATAATTTCTATACCACTGAATGACTTCCCTTTTTTCCCCTTAGTATACAAGCTACTTTATAAGTTACTTCAGTGGCATTATTTCCAGGTCTTATTGCTGCTTGAAAGAATTGTCTTTGCTTTTGCTTTTCATCTTTTAATTTCTGTAATAAATTTCATGCCTCTCCCTCTAATTTAAAATATCTATAGTCCTTGTGAGTGTTATAATGCTGATAAGCATGGAATTTCTTTAATGTTGATACTGCAGTATCACAAAGCATGCAAATCATCTTATCTTTAGCAGAAAACAAGATAATATTGCAACTCCCAATCCTCATTAAAAAAATCTGTTTTCTTCCTTAGGCATTCTCTTGGTCTCTTTGACATGATGGGCTATTAAGCAGACAGAATTAAAAAATACTGTCGAGCCATGCAACTATTCACAAATTCCATTTCAAACAAAAACACAGTACACTACTGTCAAAAGCTGACAAATGAATGGCATACTCGACCCCCGTGAACTCTTGCCAACCAGCCTTGTGCGGTAGTGGCATCAGTCAGGTGGAGAAGTTAGAACTAAAGCATGAGTGTAGCAGCCGTCAATTTAGCCCTTATGGCTTACTGATGTTCTAATTGTGCCGGTCAATCTGGGAGGATTATTTTGTTGAAACTTATTTTAATTTTTGGTATTTTAAATGTGTTCATTTTAAAAATAAAATAAAAATTTATAAAAGATGAGAAAAATGTAATAATAAAAATAAAAAGATTTGTTCTGTAAAATTTGGATTCAGTCAAAAGGTCACACTTAAGGACCTAGAAGGCCACGTGTGGCCTTAAGGCTGCAGGTTCCCCACCCCTGGCTTAAACAATCAAAATAAATCAAAGACAGAAAAGAGGCTGAGGACTGTACCCCATACAAAATCACAATCTCTGACTCATTTTCCAGATCCAAGACAGTTTTAAATCCCAGACACCACTACCTAAAAGAAGAGAATGGATCTTCCCAGAGGCAAGGCCCTGTGATACCACAGGGTACATGTACCTGGTAGTAACTTCCCTAGTCCTCGCCCAAATGGCCTACCTATGGCCATTTATTCAAGTGAATGTATGCTGGGGAAAAGGGAATACCCAGGTGGTTTTTTTTGTTGTTGTTTCTTTTTTGAGTCACAGTCTCACTCTGTTGCCCGGGCTAGAGCGCCGTGGCGTCAGCCTAGCTCACAGCAACCTCAAACTCCTGGGCTCAAGCAATCCTCCTGCCTCAGCCTCCTAGTAGCTGGGACTACAGGCATGCACCACCATGCCCGGCTAATTTTTTTTTATATATATTTTTATCTGGCCAATTAATTTCTTTCTATTTTTAGTAGAGACGGGGTCTTCCTCTTGCTCTGGCTGGTTTCGAACTCCTGACCTTGAACAATCCGCCCGCCTCGGCCTCCCAGAGTGCTAGGATTACAGGCGTGAGCCACTGCACCCGGCCACCCAGGCATTTTTAAGGATTGCTGGATACAGAGTCTGAGCCGACATTGGTACCTGATAACCTGAAGCATTATCATGGCACAGGGCATATGGGGACCATGTAATAAATGGAATTTTGGCCCAGGTTCAGCTCATAGGAGTCTACTGGATCCACCAATCAGTGGTCATTTTCCAAGTTCCCAAATATATAATTAAAATGCACATACTTGGTAGGTGGCAGAAAATTCAAATTAGTTTCTTGGGTTTGGGGGCAAGTGAAGTGAAAGCCTTTGAAACCTCCCTACCAAGACAGTAAATAAAGACCTTAAGAATGCAGTGGTGGAGTCCTTATCAAATCCTCATTTCATTCGTCAGGATGACCCTCACCAAATGGATGGATTCTGGAGGATAACAGCAGACTACTACCAAGGAGGTCCCAATCTCAGTCACTGTGCCAGATGTAGTATCTTTGCTAAGGCAGATTAACCTTGGTCTCAGGTACTTGGTATGTATGGCCACTGATTAGGCAAACGTATTCTTTTCCATCCCTCAAAGGACCAGAAGCAGTTCACATTTATGTGAGGTGGACAACAGTGTACTTAATATAGTCTTTCCCTAAGACCATGTCAACTATTTTACTCTCTGTCAATACAATATAAAAGGACCTAGATCTGGCTATTTCACAGATCACATTAGTTCACTATTGATGATATCATGTTAAATCAGACTGCATGGACAAGAAACAGCAGGCACATTGGCACCTTTCATAGATACATGTGCTCCAGAGGTCTGGAGATAAACCCTACAAAGCAAGCGCATCGGTGGAGTTTTTAAGGGTCTGACCTAGGCCTGTCAGGACATTCCCTCCAAAGAAAACAATAAGTTATTGCATCTTGCAATACTACTACCTACTACTACCAAGAAAGAAGTGTGATGCCTAGAAGGAGTCTTCAGGTTCTGGACACAATGTATCCTGTACTTTGGAATACTGCTCTCATCCATACATCAAGTGACATGGACAGTAAACATTCAGTGTGGCCTAGAGTTGAAAGGAGGCTCCACATGAACTCACTACAAACAGCTCTGCTGCTTAAGACACGTGACCTGGCAGATCCTATGGTATCTGTGGTGGGACAAGGTACCAAGTGGAGTTTATGGCACATCCCATTATGAGAATCATAACATAGCCCCTCTGAGACTCTGGAGTAAACCATGCTATCTACAGCTGAGAATGATATAACATTTGAAAAACAGCTTCTGGCATGCTACTAGATCCTGCTAGCAATGGAGCACCTGACCATGAGACATCAAGAAACCATGTGGCTAAGTCTTTTCAGCAAATCGTGTTGGGAAAACTGGATATCCACATGCAAAAGAATGAAGTTGGACCTTTACCTAATACCATATATAAAAATTAACTCAAAATGGATCAAAGACCTAAACATAAGAGCTAAAATTATAAAATTTATAGAAGAAAACATAGGAGAAAAGTTTCTTGACATTGAATTTGGCAATGATTTCTTGGCTGTGATACCAAAAGCACAGGTAACAAAAGAGTATATCAAAATTAAAAACTTGTGTGCACCATTTTAAGAAAGTGAAAAGGCAATCTACAGAATGAGGGAAAATATTTGCAAATCATCTATCTAACAAGGGTTTAATATCCAGAATATATAGAGAACTCCTAAAACGCCACAATGACCCAAAAAAAAAAAACAAAAGCACCCACAATTCAAAAACAGGCAAAGGACTTGAGTAGACATTTCTCTAAAGAATGTGTACAAATGGCTAATAAGCACATGAAAAAATGCTCAACATTATTAATCATTAAGAAAATGTGGCCAGGCATGGTGGCTCATGCTTGTAATCCCAGCACTTTGGGAGGCCAAAATGGGAGGATCACTTGAGGCCTAGAATTCCAGATCAGCCTGGGCAACACAGCCAGACCTCATCTCTACAGATAATTTAAAACTTGGCCAGGTGTGATGGTGCACACCTGTAGTCCCAGGTACTTGGGAGGCTGAGGTGTGGGACTGCTTGAGCCCAGGAGTTCAGTGTTGCAGCAGCTGTGATCATGCTGCTACACTCCAGCCTGGGTGATAGTGTAATACACTGTCCCCCCTTACGCCCTCAAAAAAAGAAAGAAAGAAAATTCCAGTCACAATGAGACCCCTCCATCATGCCCATCAAGATGGCTACTATCAAATAAACAGAAAATAACAAGTGTTGGCAAGGATGTGGAGAAATTGAAACCTTCATGTACTCTTGGGTGGGAATGTAAAATGGTATAGCCACTATGGAAAACAGTATGGCAGTTCCTCAAAAAAATAAAAACAGAATTACCATGTGATCCGATTCCACTTCTGGGTATATGCCCCAAATAATTAAAAGCAAGGTCTTAAAGAGTTATTTGCACACTCATGTTCATAGTAGCATTATTCACAATAGCCAAAAGGTAGAAGCCACCCAAATGTCCATTGATGGATGAATGGATAAACAAAATGTGGTCTATACATACCATGGAATATTGTTCAGACTTAAAAATGAAGGAAATTCTGCTACAACATGGATGAACCTTGAAGACAATGCACTAAGTGAAATAAACCAGATACAAAAGGGCAAATATGATATGATTCCACTTACTTGAGGTCCCTAGAGTAGTCAAACTTATAGAGACAGAAAGTAGAAGGGTGGCTGCCAGGGGCTGGGGTAAGGGTAACATGGGGAGTTATTGTTTAATGGATATACAGTTTCAGGAATACTTTAGGAATATGAAAAAGTTCTGGAGTTGGACAGTGGTGATGGTTGCACAATAATGTGAATGTACTTAATGCCACTGAACTGTACACTTAAAAATGGTTAAAAGGGTAAATTTTATGTTCTGTATATTTCAACACACACACACAAGTGCACTGTAGTGGATGCTGTAGTGTACTGCTCAGATGCCCTCTTCAGGACCAAGATACCCATTTCCCAGGAGCTGAGTCTTTCTCTAAGAATTGGCTGAAGGGGGCTTCCTCTCCCAAGTTTACACCTACTCCCTGGGGACAGCCTGGATCCTTTGGTCAATGTGGGGATACAAAAGTCCAAATCCTTTGGCCTCTGAAAGGCCACCCTGGACTTAACGCTCCCTGTAGTGTTGGCTATGCCCTCTGTTCCCACTATTATCACAGTTCAAATTCTCCTACCCAGGTCTGCTCGAGGGTATTATTCCTGAGAGCCTCCCCAGTAATTGTTATGCAGGCAAATCTCTGTATCAGAGTCTGTTTTCTGGGGAATACAACCTAAAAGAATGACTGTAGAGAAATTTATCTTTTTAAAGGTAATTTAGAGTTATAACTCCGTTTCCCTTCTCCTGCTTGGTACCTGATTCTTAGTCGGTCATTTTCTGAATACAGGCGTAAAACATGTTCCCGTTCTTGGAAGAGGCAGACTTGCATATCACTTAGAGCCTTCTGCAATTCAGCAATCTCTTCCTCCCTCTGCTGCAAATCCCATTCAAGTTTATGCTGCCAACACCAAAAAGATAGTTGAAAAGATACTGGGTTTCAAAAGAGTATCTGTTATTAGATGTGGAGGAGTCAGTTCATGAAGAAATATTCCAAAAGTGAATGGTTTCACCAATACTGAATTCAAATATAGCAACAGGCTGTATATAGACTTGAGTTTAAAAGCTACAGGATGAGTGTGAAGTTTGCATATAATGTCAAAGCTCTCATATCTTCTTTTCACAGACTATAGAAAAATGCCATATGACTCACTTGTTCCATCCATACTTTTTTGGTAATGCTTTCTATATTATAAGCATTATTATGACATCCAGGAAAATAAAGATGAAAATATGATTCCTGTCTACAGAACTGAGGAATTTCATGCAGAGGGAAACATGCAAACAACAGAAATAAAATAATTTAATGGAAGAGCATGCATGGTGAAATGGTGTGGGGGAAAGTGTGACAGGAGTTTAAGTATCTCTGAAGCCTGCTGGAATGTCAGAGACCACCACCAGCGAGCTGACACTTGGAAGACTGGTAGAGAGACGAGCAGAGTGGGTACTCTCAGAAAAGGGAGCAGTAAATACAGCACCATGAAAGAGCCTAATATGTTTGTTAAAAAGGAAGGAAATCCTGTCTCATGCTACAACATGGATGAACCTTGAGGACATTATGCTAGATGAAATAAACCAGTCACAAAAAGAAAAATATGGTATGATTCCACTCTGTTCTAGATAGAATTCCACTCTATTTCATGAAGAACAAAAAGAGTATAGGAAGAGAGGGGAAGGTCGATGTGTGCCTGTATCACTTCGCTTCAATCCTTGGGATAATAATGTTATCATGGGTAATAGGGATTAAAGTGATTATGGTTTTATTGTAGTAAAAATCTAACTTAATTCAACATAGGGATAGATTTTCAAATTAGTTATTTTTGCTTTTGTAAGCAATGATGATCTATGGCAAAACTTACCAAGTGGTACTATATAAAGATATTTGTCTACTCTTTGTCAATTTTAGATTTTGTTTCAATTTTATGTTCATAATATATTTAAATCTATAGAGAAATACTTGTGATTGGACTATCGATGAAGGGTAATGCATGGTATATGCACTGCTTAAGCTGCTAACAGAAAATACGTCAACCTCTCTACAACAAACTTCAAGGTACACATTTGTATTTTATGTAAAAATTCAGGTTTTACTTATTCTTACACTGGTGGAAGTTGCTGTCAGTAACTTAAAGGCAAGCAAATACTTTTGTTTACTACCTCCTAGTGCAATAAAAACACATATAATGTGGCATTTTCATTAGGCAAGAATTTTTACATTTCACACAAGAATTCAATATAGGCCAGGCGTGGTGGCTCACACTAGTAATCCTAGCATTCTGGGAGGTCAAGCAGGGCAAAGGACACTGGAGGTTAGGAGTTCAAGACCATCTCGAGCAAGAGCGAGACCCTGTCTCTACTAAAAATAGAAAAATTAGCCGGGCATGGTGGTGCATGCCTGTAGTCCCAGCTCCTCAGGAGGCTGAGGCAGAAGGATTGCTGGAGCCCAGGAGTTTGAGGTTGCTATGAGCTATGATGACGCCACTGCACTCTAGCCGGGGCAATGGAGTGAGACTGTCTCAAAAAGAAGGAAGAATTCAATATAACCCTTTCTTCAATATATTCAATATAACAAAATGACCAGGGTAATAACAAAACTATCTTTGGAAGAAGTGTTTAAAAACATACTTTATTTAAATAAATCCTCCAGGAGGAAATGGAGAATTGCCTTTACTAAGAAGGCAGCTGTGTAAATATAGTTCTCTCTCAAATCTATCTGTATAGTGTAGCAACATTTCCTTATTAGAAACGTCTGTATTTCTATATCACAGTTCCCAAAAGGACTTTAAAGTCTCAAAATTCTGTGTGTCCCTTTGGCTTGCTTCCCTCTTGACTCCACCCGGGCCGCATTAATGGTTCATCACATCATTCCTCAGTCCCTCACTGGGATCTGCTTCGGTGTTGCAGGAGGGCTTGCCTTTCCCTCTCTTTGCATTCTTTCTTGGAGTGAGTCAGGTGGTCCCACTGTGTTTTCCGTGTGCTCTCTACATACAGCTCTACCAGCCTTGCCTCTTTTTGAACTGCCTTCCGCAGAGATGGGTGTGAAGACATTGTTCACCGTCATGGAGTAACCCTTCCCATTTAGATTTAGGGTCCTCACCAAACAATCAAATGGCTTTTCTGTGAAATGCACCTGCACATTCTTGGTGGGGGCTTAATGACTCCAGCTATGTAACGTGGACTTTCACAAGTGTGTATGACTGATTCCATCCACAATGAACTGATCGCCACTGTACACCCTGTTAGGATGGGAACAACCAGAACAGCTGGCGTTTTAGTGGAAGGACATTCTGCTTTCTTTTATGTCTTCTGCTGCATTGTGTTCTTTCTTCTTTTGTAATTGAGATTTTATTGGTTGTGTGGAGAATCAGCTCACAGACATTTAAATTTGTACATAGTTCTTAACATACATACTAAAAATCTGAAAAGCCATGTATTGTCATTCTCTTTTAAACAGTTATTCCAGTGACTTTCCAGCTTGAAATCTGGAAGCAAATTTTCCTTAAAAAGATGTCAAATACCAGTATCTTCAAATGTTGATAAGCTGTCCTACCAAGTCAGAATTTAATATCATATACACTACACATTCAAATTTTCAATCTTTCACAGCACATTAACAAAGTTAATAGGAAAACAGGACTACTTACAACCAAAGATGTTACAGAGTGCACACAATTCTGACAGGGAGAGCCACGGTAAAGGAGTGGTTTTTTTCTTCTTTTTTTTTTCTGAGACAGGATCTCCCTCTTTTGCCCAGACTGGAGTGCAGTGGTATCATCATAGCTCACTGCAGCCTCAAACTCCTGGGCTAAAGCGATCCTCCTGCCTTGGCCTCCGAAGTAGCTGAGACTCCAGGCACTTGACACCATGCCTGGCTAATTTTTAAATTTTTTGTACAGACAGTGTCTCTGCTATGTTGCTCAGGCTGGTCTCAAACTAACTGGCCTCAAACAATCCTCCCACCCCAGCCTCCCAAAGTACTGAGATCAGAGACGTGAGCCACTGTGCCCAGACATGGTGTATAGCATTAATCAGATGTGGCTTCTTTCTCTCCTGCTTCATCAGAGGCTGGACTCTCAGTTTTAGTTTCTCTATTTTCTACAGGTAATAGAAACATCTGGCAATATCCGGAGATCCATCCTTCCACCCGCCTTCCCTCCCTTCCTTCCTTCCTTCTCTTTCTCACTTTTCCTTTCCTTTCCCTTCCCTCTTTTGCCCTGCCTTTGCCTTTCCTTTCCTTTCCTTCCTTCCTTTTCTTTCTTTTCTTTGAGACAGAGTCTTGCTTTGTTGCCCCAGCTAGATTGCAGTGGCATCATTCACAGCAACCTCTAACTCATGGACTCAAGTGATCCTCCTGCCTTAGCTTCCTGACTAGCTGGAGCTACAGGTACAGGCCATCACACCTGGCTAATTTTTCTCTTTTTAGTAGAGATGGGGTTTGGCTCTTACACAGGTTATCTCAAATCCTGACCTCAAGTGATTCGCTCGCCTTGGCCTCCCAAAGTGCTAGGATTACAGGTGTGAGCCACCACGCCCGGCCTGGAGACATTTCTTGATTGTCACAAGGAGTGTTGTGCTACTGATATCTAGTGGGTAGAGGCCAAGGATGAAGTCAAACATGCTCCCATGCACAGGAGAGCACTCACAATGAAGAATCATCCAGGCCAAAATGTCAGCAATGCTGAGGTTGAGGAATCCTGCTCCAGGAGGATGAGTGGCAGAGAACTGGATTAAGCTGCAATTGGGTTTTTGCTATGCAGGTGGAGCAAAAGAATAATTAAGCAAGGGGTTGTTTGTAGACAGTTTAGTTACTCTCAAAGTACAGCATCACGAAGTTTAGGTTAGAAGAGAAAGGCATGATGTCAGAAGCCGATATGCAACACTCAGAAAGCTGACAAGTCAAGAAGCTATGAAGGTAACAGTGAAGTTAAGGAGTAGTCAGTATAAGGGGGTGAAAGAACTAGAAATGTAAGAGAGGTAGAGATGTCAGAATTTAAGATTTTAGAGGTAGAACAGTGTTGGGGGTTATGATCCAGGGAGGGTCTTAAAAGGTAGGTAGCTTGGCTAGGGAATCAAAAGAGAATATATATATACATATATATTTTTTGAGACAGAGTCTCACTCTCTTGCCTGGGCTAGAGTGCTGTGGCATCAGTCTAGCTCACAGCAACCTCAAACTCCTGGGCTCAAGCGATCCTCCTGCCTCAGCCTCCCGGGTAGCTGGGACTACAGGCACACGCCACCATGCCTGGCTAATTTTTTTCTATTTTTAGTTGTTTGGCGAATTTCTTTCAATTTATAGTAGAGATGGGGTCTCGCTCTTGCTCAGGCTGGTCTCGAACTCCTGAGCTCAGCAATCCTCCTGCCTCGGCCTCCCAGAGTGCTAGGATTACAGGTGTGAGCCACCACACCCGGCCAAGAATACATTTTTAAAAAAATTTTTTATCATAATTTTTTTTGTAGAGACAGACCTTGCTATGTTGCCCTGCTGGTCTTGAGGCTGGCCTCAAGTGACCTGCCTGCCTTGGCCTCCCAAAGTGTAGGGATTATAGGCATGAGCCACCATGGCAGGCAAGAAAGAATATTTTTATAAAATACCTGCTTGTGATACAAGCTAGCACTTCTAGAGCTTCTCTACTTAATGAGTAGACTTATCAGAGTCCTCAAACGGCATGCATCATCTCTTTTTTACCTGTCCTTCACAAGCTTCTTTGTAAAGTTCCAGTTTCATCAACAGCTCCTCATTTTCTGCCTCACACTCAGCCATCTTCTTTTGATAATATTCCAGAAGCTCCTGAGAAGGGCAGAGGATGGCCAGGCGATCTTCAAGGGAAGGCAAGGGAGTGGACTCCACTGACTCTGCCATTCCCTTCCACTTGGCACCACTGATGCCAGAGGCAACACTGTGCTTGGAGACACTTGTTAGCCTATGCAAAATTAGAAAGGATGTATTCATTAAACTGTGAACATTTATGAAACATTATAATTTTTTAAATAAAAAGGGGGCTTATGTTTTAAAGTATTTATAATTAAGGTGCTATAAATCTTGAAAGCTTGATAGTACAGGTTAATGAATAATTTTATGAGTTATCTTCCAAGTATCAATAGTTTAAAGCTAGATTCAAAATACATGTTAGAGCCAGGTGCAGTAGTACACCCCTGTAGTCCCAGCTACTCAGGAGGCTGAGGCAGGAGAATTGCTTCAGCCCAGGAGTTCAAGTCCAGCCTGAGCAAAAAGCAAGACCTCATCTCTAAAAAAATAAAAATACCTGTTAGAGACTAAAAAGATTACTTAAAAAATATAATATAAACTAAATAAGACCATATAGTAACAATTAGAAAATTTAGTACTGTAAGACATATAGTAATGAGGCCAGGTGCAATGGCTCATGCCTGTAATCCCAGCACTGCTGGAAGGCTGAGGCTGGAGGATCACTTGAAGCCAGGGCAATATAGTGAGATCCTGTCTCTATAAAAAAATGACAATTAAAAAATTAGCCAGGCATGGTGGTGCACACCTGTCGTCCTAGCTACTCAGGAGGTTGAGGCAGTAGGACCCTTGAGTCCAGGAGTTCAAGGTTGCAGTGAGCTATGATCACACCACTGCACTCTAGCCTAGCAATAGAGTGAGACCCTGTTTCTAAAGAAAAAACTAAAAAAGACATATAGCAATGGGAACAACCACATCAGATGTTAATCTCTAGATATCTGAATTGCACAGACTAGGACTAGATATTATAAATGGCAAAGGACTCAGATCAAAGGCTGGACAAGAAGTTTTTGTTTGTTTGCTTTTAGCAAACAAGAAACTTGAGCAAAAACAATAAAAGTAGAAAACAAATGGTACAAATGGTACATGTGAAAATCAATCCAGTTTGGCTGTCTGCAATTCACAACATAACAAAATAGGTAGTATAGTGGAGAAACTTTACACCAGAAGCCCTGAGTTATAGTTAGTGAATGTAGTTACTACATGTGCTCATTCTATTATAATAAGCATATAGAGATATTAAAATTTATTCTCAACTAGCATGAAGTAAAAATTTAACATTTTCTCCACATTAAAAGCTTGTGACAGAAATACTATTTTACTCAATGTTTAATAGTCTGCAAAGGAGTTATCCTATAACAACTCTGGGAAACAGGTTAACAGAGGAACTAAGAGGCCTTCTGAGGAGAGAGCTGTGGCGCTGACAGATGAGGATGATGTGTCATGCAGCACATTGGTGGCAGAACCAGAATTCTGCATTTGTGTGCTGGTTGTTTCCTCTGTAATCTAGGATCCATTGGCACTGTGTCAGGCCCACACACATTGAATGAATCCAGGTATACCATGTAATATATATACTGTTTATCTAAATTCTTCATAGAAGGGAAGAATACAGAAATGAGATCTAATACAGTTCAAATCAAGATTTAGGAAGTATGTTTCCAAGACCCTTCCAGCTCCTATGCTAATTTAGACTAAGGCTATAGAAGTTTTGATTCCTTATTTAACAACTCGAAAATAAGCAAATGTCTTACTTTCTGCAGACAGGGGTATGTGTCGGGGTAAAGTTCATGCTGTCTTTTTCACACCTATCAAATACACAAAAATACATAATGAGGGGCCAGGAACAGAAAAAAACAATATAGGATGTATAGACTGGTTCCCTCTCCATTATCTTGTTTGCCTCCTGGAAAGAATGTGATGTTTTAAAATGTAGTATTCTTTAAAGTGATTCCAAATTCTGAAATTTTATGGCTTTTGAATTTTCATATGGTACTCTACCTATTTTCAAATAAAAATTGGAATGGCATTGAATATTTGAATAAATAAGCACACACAGGAAGAAAAGTCTCTTTAGTATTAATATAAATGTTATCTGCAACAACCAAAACCAAATCTACGATCTGCCAGGCATGGTGGCTCAGGCCTGTAGTACCAGCTATTTAGGAGGCTGAGGCAGGAAAGTCACTTTAGTCCAGAAGTTCTAGGCCAGCCTCGGCAACACAGTGAGACCTGTTTCTGTAAAAAAATCTACAATTTTCCCTGCAACTACGGGAGAGGGAGATGCAGAAAAGTTTCTAATAAGCAAGAAATAGTAAATGAAAATTAAGGTAGAGTAAGCACTGTGCCAAATTTAAGATGAATATACAAAGCCAGTGATATTATCTTTACTGGTGTGCTTTCTTTATTGTTTTATCTTAGCAAAAGAAAAAAATTACTTATAAACTTCAAAAGGTCCATTCACAACCTCCATCTCAATTGATAACATAAGACCTGGAGTTTCTCTACTTTAAACAATCTTATCGTAGAAATTTTCAGAAAGATAAACCTCACAGTTGGGGAGGGAATACCGTACTACATGACTTAGCAAGAAGTGAGAGAGAGAGAGAGAGATAGGGAGAGATTGATTGTTTATTAGCTTTGGTGGAAGCCTTCTTATCAAGCATGCTTTGTCGATCCATTCTGATTCTGATTCTGAACAAGTCAAGTGATGATGTAATGTTCTGTTCTTATGATCTTCTATTTCGTGTATATTTGCTTCAGTGTTCAATCCTTTGGGGAAAAATTTTGTGAAAAAGTGTGAAAAGACATAATTACCACTGTTGATTCTATATACCATCTTCCTGCTCAGAACACCATAGTGCTTCTCTCCCCACTCCTTGAAACTTTTCCTCATTTGGCTTCCAGGGCACCTGTTCCTGGGTTTCCTGCTTCCTCACTGGTCATTACTCATTGCCTTGGTCATCTCATGAAGTCCCATTGTTTTAAATGCCATGTATACACTAACAGTTTTCGAATTTATACCTCCAATCCTGACTCTGCTCTCTACTCTAGACTCATACATCTGCCTACTCAGTGTTCCCACTTGAATGTCTAACAGGTCTCTCAAGCTTCACAAGTCCAAAACTGAGCCCCTGATATATACTTCCCACCACCAAAACTTGGTCTTCTCTCAGAATTCTACATTCCAAAGATTACTAATTCTATCCTGCCAGTTGCTTATAACAAAAAAAAAACTTGGTTGGAAAAATTTTACTCCTCTTTGTCATACATGCTATACTCAATCCATTAGCAAATCCTATTGGCTGTAACATCAAAATATCCAGAATCTGACTACTCCTAACTCACGCCATTACTGCCCTGGGCCAACCCACTGTTATCTCTTGCTTGGATGACTACAACAGAGACTTCTTATCTGGTCCCTCTTTCCACTCTCAACCTCATCCCTTGCAGTCTCTTCTCAACACAGCAGTTACGGTGATTCTTTAAAATATATGTCAAAACACAAAACTCCTCTGCTCAAAAGTCACTAATGACTTTTCTTCCTTACTCAGAGAATCAAACTCTTTAACATGGCCTTATACTCAGGTTCTCCATGGTCTGGCTTCTCCATTACCTCTGTAACCTCATCTGCTATTCTTACCTTTGTTCACTGCTCCAAAAACACTGGCCTCCTTGCTGTTCTTCAAACATGCGAGGCAAATGTCTACTTCGGAGCCATTGCACCTGCAGTTCTCTTTGCCTGTGATGTTCTTTCTCCATTTACCTGTGGGGCTTGCTCCCTCTCCTCCTTCAGGGCTCAACAGTCCCTTTCTTGATGAAGTCTTCCCTGATCACTCTAGCACCCTCATCCACCTTCTCTGCTTTACTTTTCTCCATAACACTGATCGCCATCTGGCATTTTTTTTTTTTAATTTTCTTTCCTTAGATCTAGGGGCAGATTGAAATATTTTATTTATTTATTGTCTGTTTCTCCACATCGGAATGTGCAGACTCACTAAGGGAAGAGATTTTTATCTGTTCTGTTTACTGCTGTATTCCTAGTGCAGTGCCTGGCTCAGAGTAGGTGCTCAATAAATATTTATTGAAAAAATATATATATACATTTTAAATCCTCAATATAAATTTGGAAGACTGTTAAACATCTTTTTCTTCTACTGGTCACCTATCCAACCTAGCTAAAAAATCTGTTTCTGCTTCCCAATCCTACTTGCTTTCTTCTACAGCCAACCCTTCAAATATGCCACCTCTCTTCTCCTAATTTTCTCCTTTAAAATGATTACTCTCCTTTTTCAAACTCACCTCCTTCCACAAAACTTCTCCAAATTGGGCCAATTTGCCTCTTGTCAAAATAACCTAGAAAATAAAAATGGCAATTGGATTGGTATGTTAATATTATGGGTGACATTTAAAAAACAGTTTAATGAAGATATAATTCATATGTACCATTAAATTTATTCCTTTGAAGCATACAATTTGACGACTTTTAATATAGGCATAGTTTTGTGCAACTATTACCATAGTATATTTTAGAACAGTTTCATCATTTCAAGAAGAAATCCCATATCCTTGAGCTTTCATCCATGTCCCACTCCTCATTGTCTCTCCCGCCCTAAGCAGCCACTAATCTACGTCGTGTCTCTGTAGATTTCCCTATTCTGGGCTTTCATATAAATGGAATAATACAGTATATGGTCTTTTGTGACTGGCTTCTTTGATTTAGCATGGTATTTTCAAGGTTCATCTATGTTGTAGCATGTATCACTATTTCATCTCTTTTTATGGCTGAATAATATTCTATTGAATGGATATGGGTGACATCTTTTTTTTTTTTTGAGACAGTCTTTGTCTGTTGCCTGGGCTAGAGTGCCATGGTGTCAGCCTAGCTCACAGCAACCTCAAACTCCTGGGCTCAAGTGATCCTCCTGCCTCAGCCTCCCGAGTAGCTGGGACTACAGGCATACGCCACCATGCCCGGCTAATTTTTTCTATGTATATATTTTTAGTTGTCCAGCTAATTTCTTTCTATTTTTACAGAGACGGGGTCTCACTCTTGCTCTGGCTAGTCTCGAACTCCTCAGCTCAAACAATCCACCTGCCTTGGCTTCCCAGAGTGCTAGGATTACAGGCGTGAGCCACCGCGCCCGGCCTGGGTGACATCTTAAAGCTAAATTTCACTGTTCCAAAACTATTTAAGAGTAATTTGGAACTTTAAAAAAGCCTCTAACAACCTGCAACCTCTCTTCTCCCTCATAGTGATTGTCCTTATTCCGTCTCCTCCCTACAACTACTGCGTATCTACAAAACGTTGTCTGCCCTCCTTTCTCTTTCAATTTTACAATCTCTAATAATCTGGCTTCTACTATAACATCTGAATTGAAGTTGCTCCTCTTGGTCAGCAGGCATACAAATTAATAAATTCGGCTGGGCGTGGTGGCTCACGCCTGTAATCCTAGCTCTCTGGGAGGCTGAGGCGGGAGGATCGCTCAAGGTCAGAAGTTCGAGACCAGCCTGAGCAAGAGCGAGACCCCATCTCTACTAAAAAGAAAGAAATTAATTGGACAGCTAAAAATATATAGAAAAATTTAGCAGGGCATGGTGGCGTATGCCTATAGTCCCAGCTACTCGGGAGGCTGAGGCAGTAGAATTCCTTGAGCCCAGGAGTTTGAGGTTGCTGTGAGCTAGGCTGACGCCACGGCACTCTAGCCTGGGCAAGAGAGTGAGACTTTGTCTCAAAAAAAAAATAAATAAATAAATTCTATTGCTCTTTTCAGTTCCCATCTTCCTTCATCTGATAGTTTACTCCTTGACTTGTAGGCTTAATTTGATAGTGCCAACCACCCTTTTTAAAAATATTGCTTTGGCCAGGAGCAGTGGTTCACACCTACAATCGTAGCACTTTGGGAAGTCAAGGTGGGAGGATCTCTTGGGGACAGGAGTTCGAGACCAGCCTAGGCAACATAGCGAGATCCCATCTCTACAAAAATAAGAAAAATTAGCCAGGCATGGTGGTGCATGCCTGTAGTCCCAGCTACTTGGGAGGCTGAGGTAGCAGGATCGCTTGAGCCCAGGAATTTGAGGCTGCAGTAAGCTATGATCATGCCACTGTACTTCAGCCTGGGTTGAAGTGAGTGAGTGAGACCCTGTCTGAAACAAAGAAAAAAAATTGCTTTGTAGTTGAGAGTGCAGGCTCTGAAATCAAACAGATTTGGATTTGAGTCAAAGCTTTGCCCCTTATTAGCTGTGTGCCTCAAGCAAGTTATCGTTTCCAAACCTAAGTTTCTTTTCTGTCACAGGTTGATGTAAGGATTAAATGAAATAACGAATAAAAGGGCTGAGCACAATGTTTGACATATATAAGCACTCAATAAACAAAGGCTATTATATCATTATTACTGAAAATTTACACCCCTGGTTCAAAAGGTTCTATCTTCAACTTTCTTTACAACTGCCTCTGTCTATTTCTTTGGAAACATCATCATTCCTACTGCTTTTATGATTATCTCTATTACCTAAAACACTATTTAGCATACAGTAACTAACAACTACATGTTGAATGAGTAAATGATATCTCTTTCATCCTCCTGATTTGAATTCCCAATCATGTTCTGGACATTTTCACCCTCATGTCCCAGTGGAGCTGAAATATCTAACTCAGAAAAATCACTCAAGTTATATATATATTTTTTAGCACCTCAAAGCTAACATTCCCTAAACCTAATATAACATCTTTTTGCATCCAAACATACACTTTCTGATTTTCCTATTTTATTTACTAATTCAGCATTTCCAAGTAACCTGGACTTGACAATTTAAATTCATCATTTGATTATTCCTTCTTTTGAACCTTCCATCCAACCATAGGAAAATCTTGTATATTTCATCACTGCAATGACCATGTTAATTCAGAATCTCAATACTGCTCACACCTACAATCCCAACTATTCAGGAGGCCGAGGCAGGAAGATTGCTCAGGGTCGGGAGTTTGAGATCAGCCTGGGCAACATAACCAACCTTGTCTCTAAAAAAATATATATATAATAAATTTTTAAAAATAAAAATAACCCCCCCCCCCAAATCTCAATACCTTCTTACCTGTACTACTACAACAGTTTAATTGTTCTGCTCACTCCTTGTCTCTCCTGGACCATTTTTCTTAAAAATCATAAAATTTATCAATGGCTCCTCACAGCCTAAAGCATTAAACCAAACTCCTTAGCCTAGAACTAGAATTCATGGCTTTCTATATAAGGGCCAAACCTATCGTTCCTGCCTTATTTCCCTCTACTCCCCTAAATGAACTCTGTGTTTCCAGATATAATAACTTTCTAGTTCCATGCCTTTGTTCATGTGCTCCCATCCAACTAGAACACAGCTCCCTCCACAATCCTCATAATTTCACTTAATGAAATCTAGTCTGTCGATGAAAACTCATCCACTACCTCCTTCAGCTCCTTCCTAAGTCTCTCCATCCAAAATGATCTAACTGCAATAGAACTGCGATTGTAATTCTCTAAAAGACAGGTACCATGTTAGAGTTCTTTGCTGCTATCATTTCTCCAATGATAGTGTGTGTTCCCTTCAGATAGAAACCGTGTCTCAGTCACCACTGCATCTCCCAAAAGAACAATGTTCTTGTTTATATATAAATTAATGGGTTTCAGCTAGCTTCTATCCACCCACCTCTGATAGCCTTGCGTAGGTATATTCTCTATAGCTTGTCTACTACCAATTAACATTTGTTTAGCACTTTTTTTTTTTTTTTGAGACAGAGTCTCCCTTTGTTGCCCCGGCTAGAGTGCCGTGGCGTCAGCCTAGCTCCCAGCAACCTCAGACTCCTGCGCTCAAGCGATCCTCCTGCCTCACTCAGCCTCCCGAGTAGCTGGGACTACAGGCATGCACTATCATGACCGGCTAATTCTTTCTATACATTTTTAGTTGTCCAGCCAATTTCTTTCTATTTTTAGTAGAGAGGGGTCTTGCTCTTGCTCAGGCTGGTCTCGAACTCCTGACTTTGAGCGATCCTCCCGCCTCGGCCTCCCAGAGTGCTAGGATTAAGGCGTGAGCCACCGCGCCTGGCCTGTTCAGCACTTTTGACATTTATTATTTTATTTAGCTCTGTGAAGTAGTTTTAACTATCCTTTATTGTACAAATGAGGAAATTGAGGCTGAGACTAGAGTGGGGTGAGGGTATTCCGGAACCCTTCTCCAGGACGTCCAAATCCTGCACTCCTATTTCCACTTCAGCCAGTTCTTGACTCCTCCATTGCTATAGTTCCCCAATCCTCCAGCAGTCGCGAGGGACCTCCCTCTGCAGATTCGAACTTTCCTCTTCCGGTCCCCAGCCCCTCTAAGGACCCCCAGATGCGGGCTCGCGTCCCACTCTTCCGCATTGCTTCCGCAGTTATTTCTCCCTCATCAAATTTCCTTCCCAAGGCCTCTTTTCTAACCCCTACACCCTAAACCCGAAACTCTGTACTCACAGCACTCCAAGACTCAGCGTCAGGGAAGCCAACCGAAAAACGAATGTCAAATCAGGTAGCGACTCGGCGCCACTACAAATCCGTCCAATCGCCCACAAGTTTACAGGGCCCTTTGGCTTGCGCACCAATGGGAAGGTAATTCACAGAGGCACGCCTCCCCCTCGTCCCGCCCCGCCGTGCGACTCGCCCCACCTGTCCGTGCTGCTCGCCGCGCAGAGATCGCCGGGAAGTGTAGTTTTACTTGTGCACGCGGCTCTGAGCGGGTGACGGAGTAGTACTGCAACCCAGTTAGTCCGGGTGCTGGCACTGGGATGTCGGGGGTCAGGACGCACGAGTTCCGGGCACCCCTAGTTTAAGCTTGTTCAACTACTTTGTTTTCATGAAAGATGATGGAGAAATTCGATGCATAACCATGTAATGGTTCACGGGAGTACTTCAGCGTGTTATGGTACATACTGTTCTGTGTTGTAATTTACAAGCTTGTCTGAAAAAGACAAAGATTCTAAGAAAAGTTTCTCATTCAATGACCTGGAGGCTTAGAGCCAGGATACGACCTGAGGTTCAATTTCTAAGGTCAGGGGATTATGTATTTAAACGCTACTGTTTGTCAGGTCGCAGACACTGCTTTCTTTTCTTGAAAGGTGTACGAAATTAGCTGTAATCATAAAAGCAAGTTTAAAATCCCGTTGTGGGCTTATCTTTCCAAAGAGCAAGGTGTAGGGATAGGGGAAAAGACATTTTAGTCTCAGAGTTGCAGCTACCTTTATGGAAAAGCTGGGATTCTTCACTGGTATAATTTTTTTTTTTTTCCAATATAGAGAAAGACAGGGTCTTGAACTCCTGAGCTCAGGTGATCCTCCCACCTCGGCCTCGCCAAAGTGCTAGGATTATAGGCGTGAGCCACCGCACCTGGCCCACTGGTATAAGTTCTAAGGATCTAGATCGAACTTGCCATTTTCTAGAGACACAACTTGTTTCATTGCGCATTGCTTTATTGCACTTCTCAGATACTGTGTTTTTTACAGGTTGAAGGTTTGTGGCAGCCCTAAGCAATATTTAAAACTTTTCATTATT
The DNA here is from genome assembly GCA_963574435.1 of Cheirogaleus major. Lineage (NCBI taxonomy): Eukaryota > Metazoa > Chordata > Mammalia > Primates > Cheirogaleidae > Cheirogaleus > Cheirogaleus major. The sequence goes on along the minus strand of CAUYPO010021114.1, from coordinate 2,109 downwards.
AATATATCAATTATGGTGATCTGTGATCAGTGATTTTTTTTTTTAAGAGACAGGGTCTCACTCTGTCATCCAGGCTGGAGTGCAGTGGCGTGATCATTGCTCACTGTAACCACTCATGTAACCTCAAACAACAGGGTTCAAGGGATCCTCCTGCCTTGTCTAAGCTGCCCAAGAAGCCACCACATCTGGCTACATTTTTAATATTTTGTAGAGATAAGGCTCACTATGCTGCCCAGGCTAGTCTTGAATTCCTGGCCTCCAAGGGATCCCATCTTGGCCTCCCAAAGTGCTGGGATTACGCACATGAGCCACACAGCACCCAACATTATATTATTATCACAATTGTTTGAGGTGCCACAAGCCATGCCCATATAACATGGCAAACTTAATCCATAACTGTTGTGGATGTTCCTACTGACCAGCTGTTTCCCTGTTCTCTCTTCTTCTCCTCAGACCTCCTTATTCCCTGAGACACAACAGTATTGAAATTAGGCCAGTGAATAACCTTAAAATTGTCTCTAAGTGTTCAAATGAAAGAGTCAGATGTCTCTCACTTTAAATCAAAAGCTAGAAATAATTAAGCTTAGTGAGTAAGGCACATGGAAAGCCTTTCAGATAGGCTGAAAACTAGGTCTCTTGCTCAAGTGATTCTCCTGCCTCAGCCAAGTAGGGCAGGTGGTTTCAGCAATTACTAGGAAAAGCTAGTTTTAGGGTTACAGCAGCTGGGTTTGTGGAAAATTTAACTTCTGGAGCTGGTGCCATGTACCCCAAGTGCTCTTTCCCCTTGGCTTCTCCACTCTGATTTAGTCAGGTGTGACAAGATCCAATTTGTATAATTAACTTTCACCATGGGAAATGGTATCACCATAAATTTATGGTCTCCAACTTAAAATTTAAGCCCTCAGAAGTGAAGAACAACCCTTCTCAAGAAATGTTGGCTCCTTCTCCTAATTTCCACATTTGTCCTCTATGAAGCCGTCTGTGATATAGAAAATTATTGATAATATCTTTAAAATAAATTTGGGCTAGTCCAAACCAATTATGAGAGAATACTTCACCCAATCTTTTATTTAGAAGCTCTTGGTACAAATTACACAATTATTTTGGTAAACACAGATTTAGCATGTTTTGCCTGGCTAAATTATTATTATTTTTTACAGTACACTTTGAAGATTCAACTAGTTATTTTAGGGAATAAATGCAATTCCTCATTTATCTCTCTTTGGAATATAGGATATAAAATTAAAACTCAGAACAAAATAATAATCCAGGTAAGACAGAAAGATCCTTGATAAATTCAAAAATACATGATATTTCCATAGAAGAAATATTAATAATAAGTTATTATTTGATAAATATCTATGGTCTTGTCACTGAACAGGAAAATTCACAATGTATTTATTTATTTATTTATTTTGCAGCCAGCTTTTGCTGAACACAATGTATCTAAATTCATTCATAACTTAGTGCCTTGCCTTACAATAAGTCTTAGTAGAAAAGAACAGGTGATTAGGAATTCATTAAAAAATAGTATAAATGTAAATCACATTCAAGTAAATGGTACTAATATCTTGGGTAAAACATAAGCTGTAGACACTTTGAGGGTAGGTAGACATAGACTAAATATTAGTGTTTAAATAATCTGATTGGAAAGTAGTGATCAATATGTTAAGGGAGGACAATGGATGAGGATAATTAAGTAGCCCTCCTTTAGGAACAAGTATTTTCACCAATGATCTTGAAGAAGAGATAAAAATAAAACTATCAATTACATAACTGGGCATGGTGGTATGCACCTGTAGTCCCAGCTACTAGGGAGGCTGAAGTGGGAATGAGACCCTGCTTCAAACAAACAAACAAACAAAACCAAAAAACTATCACAGTTACATACGAAGAATATGTCAACATTTAAAATATTTTAAAAATTAGTGGATCCTGGCCGGGCGCGGTGGCTCACACCTGTAATCCTAGCACTCTGGGAGGCCGAGGTGGGCGGATCGTTTGAGCTCAGGAGTTCGAAACCAGCCTGAGCAAGAGCGAGACCCCATCTCTACTAAAAAAAAAAAATAGAAAGAAATTAATTGGCCAACTAAAATATAGAAAAAAAAA
>CAUYPO010021113.1:0-40284 GCA_963574435.1 Cheirogaleus major | reverse complement strand
TTCTATATATTTTTAGTTGGCCGATTAATTTCTTTCTATTTTTAGTAGAGATGGGGTCTCGCTCTTGCTCAGGCTGGTTTTGAACTCCTGACCTTGAGCGATCCGCCCACCTCGGCCTCCCAGAGTGCTAGGATTACAGGCGTGAGCCACCGCGCCCGGCCCTGTAGATTGTTTTTTGAGAATTTTTATCATGAGGGATGTTGATTTGGCCAGTGCTTTTTCTGTGTCTATTGGGATGATGTGGTAGTTGTCCTTTATTCTATCACTATGGTGCATTACATTAATTGATTTTTAGATGTTGAACCAACCATGCATTCCTGGGATAAGTCCCACTTGGTCATGGTATATAATCCTTTTTCTGTGTTGCTGGGTTTGGTTTACTAGTATTTTGTTGATTTTTTTGTATCTATATCCATAAAGGCTATTGGTCTATAGTTTTTTGTGTGTGTGATATCTTTGTCTGGTTTTGATATCAGGGTAATACTGGCCTTACAGAATTAGCTTGGAAGTATTTCTTCCTATTCTGTTTTTTGGAAGAGTTTGTGAAGAATTGGTATTAAGTCTTGTTTAAATGCTTGGTAGAGGCCAGGCACAGTGGCTCACGCCTGTAACCTTAGCACTCCAGGAGGCCGAGACAGGATGATTGCTTGAGGCCAGGAGTTCAAGATCAGCCTGAGCAAGAGCAAGACCCTGTCTCTACTAAAAATAGAAAAAATTAGCCATGCATGGTGACACATGCCTGTAGTCCCAGGTACACAGGAGGCTGAGGCAGGAGTATTGCTTAAGCCCAGGAGCTGGAGGTTGCAGTGACCTGTGATCACACCACTGCACTCTAGCCTGGGGACAGAGTGAGATCCTGTCTAAAAAAAAGAGGTTGGTAGAAATTCACCTATTAGGCCATGTAGGCTTTTCATCATGTGTAGTGTTTTGATTGCTAATCCAATCTCTTTGTTATAGGTCTATTCAGATTTTCTATTTCTTAAGTGGGTCTTTTTTTTTTTTTTTTGGAGACAGAGTCTCACTGTTGTTGCCCCAGCTAGAGTGCTGTGGCATCAGCCTAGCTCACAGCAACCTCCAACTCCTGGGCTCAAGTGACCCTCCTGCCTCAGCCTCCCGAGTAGCTGGGACTACAGGCATGCGCCACCATGCCCGGCTAATTTTTCTATATACTTTTAGTTGGCCAATTAATTTTTCTATTTTTAGTAGAGACAGGGTCTCAATCTTGCTCAGGCTGGTCTTGAACTCCTGAGCTCAAACGATCCTCCCGCCTCGGCCTCCTAGAGTGCTAGGATTACAGGCGTGAGCCACCGCACCCGGCCTTAAGTGAGTCTGGATAGTTTGTGTCTTTCTAGGAATTTGTCCATATCACCTAAATTATAATACAATTATAATTTATGACGGAGCCTAAAATGGACAAAAACGGTAAGTGGCCTTTATGGAGAAAAATAAGTTTATTCAGTGACATTTTTAAAAGACCTAAATAAACTTAGAAATATGTTCTACATATAGACAGATTCAAATGGAAAAAATTCGATCTAGTCCCTACATCTTGACCATGTTTGTGTGTAACTTGAGAAGTTGACTTTGAATGAAGGCCAAGAATGGCCAAAGCACTTTTGACAAAGAAGTATAAGGGTGGGGGAAGGGGCTGACAGGGGGGACCAGGAGACAAAGCAGAACATCTAGAAATGGATCCACACACACACACGAGCTCACTGTAAGTCAGAGTGGGGCTTGCAGATCACTGGGCATCCATAGCGGCCCTGGGACACTGGAGCCCTACCTCACACCATATACACAGAGGAATCCTGGACAGGCTAAAAATCTAACATGCGGAAAGGAAAACTACACAATTCTTTGAAGAATATCATCTCTGGGGTAGGAAGGATTTCCAAAATGAGAGAAAAGGCACAAATAAAGGAAAAGACAAGTTCGACCACATTAAAATTAAAACTGGTTCCCCATTCATAATAATATAAAAAAAAGTCAAGACAAGCCACACATTGAGAGAGGGTATCTGCAACACTTATAAGGGACCCACATCCAGATCAGAGAGCCGCAGAAGGGTCCGACCCACCTGGATGTGGATGGAGACAGGAGGAGGTAGCTGACCAGAGGCCGGGAGGGATGAGGCCAGGCTAGGCAGCAACACTGGGGCGGGAGAGGAGAAACAGACAAAAGCCAGGGGCCCGGGCACCGGGAGAGAGGGAGGGGTGGGCTCACTCCCAGAGCCCAGTTACGGAACGGGCAAGGGAAACTGAGGCACGGGTGAGGGGAAGGGAAGCCAGTACACTATGGTACCCACAGGGACACCTCAGCCACGCCAGGGCTCGGGGGTGTGGACGCATGTGTGTCTGGGAGCAGCGGCCTGTCTTTCCTTGATTGGGGTGTCCCTGAATGTCTGAGCATACGTGTGCCCCGAGCATCTAAGCACGAGCGTGAGCTTGCACACGCGTGTGCACACACGGTTGGAAAGCAAGAGAGGCAGGATCCTTTGGGCCGTGCCCAGCGATCGCGACTACCCTCCACCGCCTGTCGCAGCCCAGCAAGAGCTAGAAGGACGGCGGCCAGCTTTTCCGGCACCTGCTGTGTCCCAAGCCATCTGACACGCATTCTCTTATTTAGTCATTCTCCCCCCACCTCCCGGAAACAGAGGCCAGAGAGCTGTGGGCACTTCCCTGAGGTCCCCCCGTTGGCAGCTGGGCACGTGGCTTCACCCCAGGCTCCAAGGCCCCCACTCTAGTCAGTGGGCCGGGCTGGAGGCTCAGGGTCCCTGGGACAGCCAGGAAGCTACTAAGCAGCCACCTCCTCCCCTCCCTGTGTCTCTCCCAGCGGAGGCCAGAGGACAGCCGCGTCTGCCCTATCCCAGCCGCCTTCCCTGCCCCTCCTCCTGGGCGACCTCATTAGGGATTCTGCCGGTGCCACCAGCTAATTAGTGTCACGTTAATTGAGCATTCAGGAGGCTGCCACCTCCAAGGGCAGAGTGTCGCAGAGAAGGGGAATGCAGATGTGGAGCAGCTCCTCCCTGCGGGCTGGGGCCCGACCCCCTGGCCAGGGACCCCTTCTGTCCTGGGGAGGCCTTGCACGCCCCTAGCTCCCCCATTTCCACACAGATCACGCCCGTGGTCACTTCCTGAGCCTTAATGGAGGAGGCAGCAGACAGCATGAGAAAGAGGTGACATTGGTCGAACGCCGAATGTGCCCGGCCCATGTTCCACTCTCCCCGCTCCTATGGGGAAGCAGCAGTTAGCTCCATTCTACAGTCCAAAACGCTGAGGTCCACCAAGGAAACCGCTTCTCAGGGCACCCCCAATGAGTCGGTAGGAACCCGGGACCGCAGGGCCACCCAGGGCGGACCCCTGGTGCCAGCAGGACCCAGCTCCAAGCCTGCCCAGAGCCTGCCTCCCGCATTGCGCCGGGCGGTTCCGGCAGGGGCCGGCTCGCACCCACGGCAGGTGCCTGAGGCCCCACCGAGAATCCTGGACGGCGTGGGACCAGGCCTTCTGGGCCAGCGTCCCATGCCTGCCTCCCCCTGGATGACACACATCACACGCCTTGTGGTGCAGAGAGTGTGGCAGTGACGTCAACAGCCCCACGACGCACCCACCCCTCCTTCCTTGCACAGATGAGACACTGAGGCTCGATGGCCTGCCACTTGTCACCTGCGCTGAGCCCCTGTGGCCTGACTCCAGCCAGAGCTGCTCGCCGCTCTGTGGTCCCTGTGGCGCCCCACCCCCTGCTCACAGCTTCTAGAAGGCAGCGGAGCAGCCGAGCTCTTAAGTCTCCCTGTAGCAACATTAAATCCCACTCAAAGGGCTGGTTTTAATTGGCTTAATATACTCGTTAATAACCACGTCTATTTAACACACCTGTAAAAGGCCCATAACATTAACTTAATGGCAGCGACAGCTCGCGCGGCACTTGCAGCCAGCCTTTTAAATTTCCCGACAAGCCTTTAATGGAGGCCGCGACAGGCGGGGGCAGAGCAGGGGAAGGGGCGGCCGGGTTGCCGGGGTGGGGAGGGGACCTTGGTTCCTGCACCTGAGTCCAGGTGCTGTCCAGCGGCTGCCCCTGCAGCCTCTCGAGGGCCTCGGAACAGGGGATCCTCCGGCCCTGGAGCCGCCACTCACGCGACACTTCCCCAAGCACCTCCCACGGTGGTTGTGCGCATTTATTTAGACATCAGGGAGGTGACAACGAACAGGGTCTGCCCTCAGAGGCCTCCAGCTCTAGCTCAGGAGACAAGTCACCAGACAGATACAGCACGGGGTCCTGGGGGCCCCTCAGCTGAGACCTGCAGGGACAGGAGTGGGTGGGGGAGGGGTGTGTGAGCGACACCTCTCGCTGCCTTCACCCAACACGAGCCCTGGCGGGCCCCGGAGCCGGCGGTGAACCAAACACGCCACCCCTGCCTCGTGGACAATCCCACACGATCCCAGAATCACCCCTTTGGATTAGGTACTGGGACCTGGAGATGGGACACTTCCCATCGGGGCATGGGGCAGGGGACAGATGCTGCTGACCGGCGGAGCAGGCTGCAGAGCCCGGGACTCGACAGGACCACTGAGATGTGGGTTATCGAGGGGAGAAGGCACGCCCGCGTGGCAGAGCAGGCACGAGCCACGGCGTCTATAGTGCCTGGTGACTAAGAGCAGGAGGGATGACCGGGGTTCAGATCCTGGCTCACAAATCCCTTCCCCGCCACCAGAGGTCTCAAATTGGTGGCTCACAGGTCACATCCTGCCCACCCAGTATGTGGTTTGCCCTGCTCGGTGTTCGAACATTGTGTTAACTATGAATATTCCCAGCAGGACACACCCTCCGCCCACCTGTCCCCTGTAGGGGTTTGCATTTGCAACCCCTGCGTGACAACGCCCTGGTCCTTGCATGTCCGACCTCCCGGGGCTGCCGCTAGGGCAGGGCGCTGAGGGTTTGGCCCAGTGCCTGGCCCAGAGGGAGCACTCTACGGAGTGACCTGTGCGAGGAGGCCCCGGGGACACCGTGTGCACGTCCAGTGGCCTGGCGGGAGGGAGGGCCGCAGGGAGAGGTCTGGGCCAAATGCCACCCCGAGCAGCTCAGGCTTCACGTGGACACGGGCTCAGTGGAGGGTTTTACAGAGAGAGACATCCATGCAACCACCACCACCACCAGGAGCTAGGCGGGCACGGCACACTCCTCCCAGAAACCCTCCGTCAGCATTCACCCATTTTACACAAGAGGAAACTGAAGCTCAGAGAGGGGCAGCAGCGAACCTGAGGCCACACAGCCAGTGGATGCCAGAGCTGGGGTTTGAACCGGCTCTGTGATCGGAGTCCACGTGCCACCTCCACCCCCAGGCGCCATAAGGCTGCCCACCATGGATGGCCGCTGCGCTCTGCCTGGGGGCGGCCGCTGCCTCCCAAGGACAGCTGGGGGCCGGCCGGCCACTCAGGGCCGAGGGAGGCGTCAAGGGCAGCATCCCAGGCTGGAGCAGGACCCGGGAGGGCGGGGAGCCATGCACCCCTCCCCCGTCCTAAATCAATCGCAGTCAGGGCCGGCGATGACAGAGAAGCACAGAGAAGAAATAAAATCCCCTCGCCATCCCATAACCCACGGCCCCCTCCCTGGGGGGGAGGGGCACTGCTGGCGTTCGGGGCTGTTTCTTCCAGTCTTGGCTCCACCCGGCTGGAGAGGGCAGCAGAGGGCCCGTCTTGGACAGCCTCCTGCGGGGCCCTCATCCCCCGCTCCTGCCCGGACTCGTCCCCCACGTCGTCGTGGTCGGAGTCCCCTAGAACCTCGTGCTTAGCGCGGGGAGCCCCACTGCTGCCGAACCCGCCTGGGCGCTCCCAGAGCTTCCTTCCGCCCCTGGCTCTGAGTCCTCTGACGTGGGGCAGACGCCCGGGTCCCAACAGCAGCCCGAGGCCCTGCATGGCAGGCCCCACCTGTCCCGTCTGTGCCTGCCACCCCCCAGGCACGCCAGGCCCTGTGCCCTTGCTGTCCCCAGTGCCGAGGCCCTCTGTCGTCAGGTGTCTGTGGGGCTCCCTCCCGTACCTCCTTCCCAGCTGGGCTCAGGGACCGTCGCATCAGGGAAGACTCCTCACTGACTCTGTCCCCCCACACCCCGCCGTGCCGGTACTACCTACGGCTGCGTAGCAGATTACCCCAAAACTGCCGTGCCGAACAGCCATTCATCACACTGGGGGACGGTGCGTGTCTGCTCTGTGGTACCCCGGGCGGCAGGGGCGACTGGCGCCTTCTGCATACATGGTCGTGCATACATCTGGAGCCTGATGCTGGCCCCGGCTTCCTGGGAACACGGTGGCCGGGTTCCGAGGATGGACGTGAGCACACTGCAGGTGGAGGCCACGTTGCCTTTTATGACCTGGCCACGAGCGTCACAGCGCTGCTTCCGCCACATCCTAGTCAACACAATCAAGTCGCTAAGCCCCGCCCCCTGCCCCGCCCCACGTTAACCCCCATGCTTGCCACTGCTGAGCAGCCCGTCCTGGACCACGGGCTCACCCGGGTCCCCCGTGTGAGGCCTTTTCCTACGTCACTGTATTTACCAAAGCAGGACTGTGCGACCGCGCTGGACACTCGGGGCTGGGCCCACTCCCGGGGACGGCCTTCACCAAGCTGGGGCCAGGGGCCCAGGTGGCACCCCAAGCCACCTCCACCATACTCTGGTGGAACAGACTGGGTTTGAGGCCCCCGGGGCTGGGCTCAGGAGAAAGGTCTTCACGGAACGAGGTGTGAAGCAGGGGCTGCAAACCCAGAGGCTTCCAGGGGCTACCGGGGCACCGTGACCAGACCAGGATTGAGATTGGGGACTCTGGTGGCCTGGAGGTACGTGCCCCACCGGAAGGCACTGAGGAGCACCCAGCAGCCCCCCGCGTCTCCAGGAAAGACGGGATGAGGAGGCCAGTGGCTAAGAGCACGGCAGAAGCCGAAGGCAGGAGTGAGAGGTGCCCAGCTGGGTGGCCTCTCATGGGCCGGAGCCTCCAGGCCTGAGCACCGTCCTCCTCCTCATCCTACAGAAGGGGGCGGGCCTCGGGGCGGGGTGAAGACTACCGGGAAGGTGGACAGACTGGCTCCAATCCCAGCTCCGCCCCTTGCTAGCTGTGTGCTCTTGGGAACCTCTGAGCCTGCACGTCCTCATCAGTGAGACGAGGACCCGAGTTATCCAGTGCTTTGTAACAAGCAAAGTCCAACCCCAGTGGCCACAGACAGCAGTCACACTTAGCATTCCTCGTGGCTTCCGTGGCTTAGGAATTTGGGTGCAGCCTAGCGGGGCTGCGGTCAGGACACCAGCCCAGGCTGCAGGCTCACCCGCAGGCCTGGCCGGGCGGTGCCCTGCACGGGCCGCTCCGGCGTCCTCACACGGCAGCGGCCTCCCCCAGGGCGAGTGGTCCGGGAGGGCGAGGAGGAAGCCGCAGTGGCTTTTATAACCAAACCCCGGAAGCCACTCTCTCTCACTTCCACAGTATCTTACTGGTGACCCAGGTCAGCCCTGTCGATGTGGGTCCCGGGCACTGCACCAGGGTGTGGACAGTAGTAGATGTAAGAACCACGGGGCGGCGGGGGGAGGTGACGGATCTCAGAGGCTGGCTGCCAAATGCCACAGCTTGTCTGTTTCCTCATCTGTAAAACGGGGAGCCCTTCCCACCTCTCGGGGTTGCCGGATCCTCCAGACAAGAACCGCCAAGCAGAGCCAGGGGCACGGAGCCTAGCGCGTACGAAGCGCTCACCAAATGAGCCTCTGTGTGACCACACTACTGCCAGCTCCAGCGACAGCTGAAGGGACCAGGCCACCCTCGATAAGCCCTGCTGACCAGATGGGGACAAGACGCCCCCTCTTTCAATGCATGGGGATGGGAAACATGCCTTTTTTTTTTTTTTTTGTCTTCTTAAGGTTTTAAACACCTAATTTATTCCATCCATTAGATAGATTTTGTAGATTTAATCATTTTCACAGTTGGTGGCTCATTGGATACTCAAGATAAACTCCAAATGAAAGTATAATGGTGAGGACAAATGAGTTTTCACACCACAATGGCAGAAACTTGCTTGGGAAGAGAGTTTAAGAGGAACAAAAATACATACAGATATAATATTTTTTCCCCGGCAGCTGCTTTTGCTGACTCTAGTAGGTTACCACAGTTAATTTCACCAGTTTTGTTCATCTGTAAAATTGCATAAAAGTGACATTTTTGTGCTCATTATAGCAACTGCTGATTTATGGCTGGTAAATGAAGAGCTGGTCCCTTTTTTGCGGGACTCTCCGAGTGGCGCTAAGTGCCCATGAAATTGCTTGTATAATGTAGTTTAAATCCAATCTCGGAGAAAGATTCCCCCGTTGGCCAAAGTGACATTTCCATTCTCCACACCGAGTTTATTTTAGGCCACTTAGGAGGGGGCTGCCCCAGGCAGAGTCAGGGCGGGCGTGGCCGGCTCCACCTGCCCAGCCCAGGGCAGGGCGCAGGGACAGAGGGCTGGCCCGGCCCCTCGGGGTGCTCAGTGCTGCCTACTTCCTCCTGCCCTGCTGTCCCTGCCCAGCTCGTACTGCACCCTCGCCCCGGGACCGCGGGCAACGGGCTTTCTAAAGCATAGGCCTGGCCCGCCCCACCCTGCTTAAACCCTCCCAGCCTGCCCGATGCCCGAGTCCTGCGGACACCTGGCTGGACATTCCTTGTGGGGGAGAGGGGACTGTCCCGTGCATTGTAGGATGCTCAGCAGCATCTCGGGCTCCCACTTTCCAGGTCCCAGGGCACTCCACCGCTAGTCGTGCCGGCCAGACAGGTCTGCACACGTGGCCGGCACGCTTGCAGTGAAGAGGGACTCCCTGCTCTGGCCCAAGGCCCTCCCAGGCCACCTCTCTTGGTCACCTGTCCTCTGTAAGCCTGCTCTGGGCTCCTGCTTGTGCCCTGGATTACCTACAGTTCCCACGGCGACATCCTTCCTCACCTCCGCACCTTTGCCCCTCGGCGTCCTCTGCCTGAAATCTGTTTCTCTCCTGCCCCTCACCAGTCCCCACCGGCACCCCGGGACTTAACTGGGATGCTGTTCCTTCCAGAGAGCTGTCCCAACACCCCTGCGCCTCCCGTCACAGCACGTGTGTCATTTGCCTGTGAGCCCACGAGGGGCGGAGAGTGAGGCTCTAGAAGAAGGGACGTGGCGTGTGGCCATCTGATCACTGGGGAGGCAGCAGGTCTGCGCCCCGGGCCCAGCCACGATGCCAGCCCCACCGGTGGCAGTCGGAAGGGCAGCCTGTGCCCCCTGCCCCTTCCCCTCCCAGGAGGGCCCTCTCCCCGGGCAGGCGGGAGGTATCAATACCCCACGAGCAGAGCACCAGCTCCTGACACCGCCACCGCCACGACGCGTGATGGGTCAGACCCTCCCAGCTGCCCTGGGAGGTGGTGTTAGCAGCAGCATCACCCACGTTTTACAGAAGAAGAAACTGAGGCTCAGAGTGGTGCAACCCCTCCCCCAAGTGCCCCTGGGAGTCATGATCTCCCAGCACCTACTGTGCACCTCGCCCGTCGTCACAGATGTCGCCACTGTCATTCCTCGAGGCTACCCTGCAGATCAGGCATAATCGCCACCCCCGTTCCACATGTGGGGAAACTGAGGCACAGCTGGTCAAACAGCTTGCCCGGGGCCATTCCCCCTGCTCATGGAGCCCCCCCACCGCCACTCTCCCCACCCAGTGGGCTCCAGGGAAGGCTGCAGGCTGCACCTGGGAACGGCTCAGGGCCAGGGAGGGGCTTTGGATGAGAGTAAGGGGTCTGCCACCTCTGCTGGCAGGGTCACTTGTGCCCACTAACAGTAGGGACACCCAGCCTGTCACACACACCCTTCAGCCCCACGCTGACAGGTCACTAAAAAGGCAGTGGCTGCCATGGTGGCCTTGCACGTGGCCGGCAGACTCCGGGAGGGGCCGGGCAGCAAGCCGGGGTAGGGGGTGAAACCCCCTCCTCACCTCCCTCCGGACTGAGCAAGGTGACAGCCAGCAGCTCCCCCGGGCACCAGTGCCCGTGCTGTGCTCTGCACATGGCAGCAGGTGGCCATCGCCCCGTTTTGCAGGTGAGGAGGGGAGGCAACACAGGATAAGAAAAGGGACAGAAGGAACCAACACCCACCAGAGCGGTGAACAAGCAAAAGACGACACTGAGCGTCTTTGGGGGTCTGGAGCCACCAGGACGCCTGTGCTCTGTGGGCGGAGCGTAGCCCAGTGCGGCCTCCTGGGCAAACTGCCGGGCATTTTCTCCCAGCACTGGGCTGCCACCTCCCCGTGACCCAGCGGCTCTGCTCCCGGGCGCATCCTCAACAGAAGTCACGCGTGCACCGGGGGCCGCGGTGCTATCTGGATCAGCTGCAAACAGCCCGAACGCCATCGAGAGTGGAAAGCTGGGTAGACCGAGGTGTGATCACACAGCGGTGCCACACGGCAGTGAGAATGACGCACTCTGCCACACACGGCCACCTGGATGAATCTCACGTAGCATTAGGGACAGAGGCCAGATGGAAGGAGCACGTACCGTAGGATTCCATCTTGCCACGTGCAAACCCAGGCACTCGCCGTGCGTGTTGTCAAAGTCAGGCTAACGGAAAACACGGGCGTGGTTAGGGACTGGGTGGGGACACGGGACAAAGCAATGTCCTGTCTCTTGGCCCGGCTGTGATGACACAGGTGTGCTCCTTCTGTGCCAGTTCCTCCAGCTTATGGCGTGTGCTGTTTCCTTTTTGTACTTTCACACAGAAATCCAACGTTTAAAAATATGGAAGGAATGGGGGGAGGGGGTGAACGAATGGCGACAAGAGCGAGGGGCGGGGCCAGCGTGTGGGTCCCGCAGGTGGCGAGCAGCGGGGTGGCTGCGGGGTCTGCAGAGGGCTCTGACCGGTGCTTCTTCCCCGTGCAGGCGAGGCGGTGGCCAGCTCCATGCATTCCTCCCGCTACCCGAGCCCGGCCGAGCTGGACGCCTACGCCGAGAAGGTGGCCAACAGCCCGCTGTCCATCAAGATCTTCCCCACCAACATCCGCGTGCCCCAGCACAAGCACCTGGGCCGCACCGTCAACGGCTATGACACCAGCGGCCAGCGCTACAGCCCCTACCCGCAGCACGCCGCCGGCTACCAGGGCCTGCTGGCCATCGTCAAGGCCGCCGTCTCCTCCTCCAGCGCGGCCGCGCCCGCGGGGCCCGCCAAGAGCGTGCTCAAGAGCGCCGAGGGCAAGCGGACCAAGCTGTCGCCGGCCGCCGTGCAGGTGGGCATCGCGCCCTACCCGGCGCCCAGCACTCTGGGGCCCTTGGCCTACCCCAAGCCGCCCGAGGCGCCCGCCCCGCCACCCGGCCTGCCCGCAGCTGCCACCGCCGCCTCCGTCATCCCGCTGCCAGGCCGAGGCCTGCCCCTGCCGCCCTCCAACCTGCCCTCCATCCACAGCCTCCTCTACCAGCTCAACCAGCAGTGCCAGGCCCCGGGCGCCGCGCCCGCCGCCTGCCAGGCGGTGGCCGTGCCGCACCCCAGCCCGGCCAAGCACGGCCCCGTGCCCAGCTTCCCCAGCATGGCCTACCCGGCCGCCGCCGGCCTGCCCGACTGCCGGAAAGGCGCCGAGCTGGGCCAGGGAGCCACCCCGGCCTTGACACTCGCTGGGGCCACCAAGCCTGCAGGGTACGCAGACGGTGGCCTGGATCACCTGCTGTGGCCGCAGAAGCCGCCCCCGCCGCCCCAGCCGCTGCGTGCCTACGGCAGTAGCACCGTGGCCAGCAAGTCCCCTGAGGCTTGCGGGGCCCGGGCCTACGAGTGGGCCAGTGGGTCGCCCCTCAACTGTGGCGTGGGGCTGCCCGCCAGCTTCGCCGTGGGCCAGTACTTCGCCGCGCCCTGGAACAGCGTGCTGGTGACCCCCACCAGCGACTGCTACAACCCGGCGGCCGCCGTGGCGGTCACCGAGCTGGGGCCTGGGGCGCCCCGGGAGCTGGCGGGGCCTCCCGCGGACGCCCTGTCGGGCCTGCCCAGCAAGAGCGTGTGCAACACGTCGGTGCTGAGCAGCAGCCTGCAGTCGCTGGAGTATCTCATCAACGACATCCGGCCGCCCTGCATCAAGGAGCAGATGCTGGGCAAGGGCTACGAGACGGTGGCTGTGCCCCGGCTGCTCGACCACCAGCACGCCCACATCCGCCTGCCCGTCTACAGATAAGGCTGCCCGGCGGGCACGCGGGCGCTGCAGGCCCAGAACGGGGTGGGCGGCTCGCGGGGGCGCCCGGCCCTGCCCTGTGCCCACTGATGCCCACAGGGAGGCCGGGCCGGCCTCTGCCTCGCCACTGCCAGTTGGGGGGTGGCAGGGTGACCTCGAGCACCAAGGCCCCGTCGCACCATCGGCTGCCCCAGGACACGGGGAGGGCCCAGCCGGGGGCAGCCGCTGACGTCCACGCCTTCCTCCATCGAAGCTGGCGGAGGCAGGGAGAGAGAAACCACTTACAAACAGGAATGGTTCTTTCCGGGGCTCCTGGGAGAGGGGCTCAGGCCAGGGTGGGACACAGGAGGAAGTGGGACACTCCAGAGTCAGGGTCAGAGCAGCCCCCAGGGGTCAGGCAGCTGAGTTTTCCCACACAAGCTCCCCAGTCCCCTAGAAAAGGAGCAAAGAGGGGGCCTAGAGGAAGTCACTGGGCCAGAGTGTCCCCCCACCAACCAAGTCAGGTGAAGACCACTCCGATAGAGGCCCCAGGGACTACTGATTCTCCTTTCCTCCCACCCGACACGCCCACCATTCCTTCCTAACCCATCCCCGTTCTCCAAACCCTGGACTACCATCTTCCCCCTTCCCTCCAATATATCTTACAGGGCTGCTGGGCACAGCTGTGCAGGCTGTGCACTGCACAAGTGCACCTCATCCAAGGAGACACCACTTGCATCCTAAACTTGTATATTTATTACAATTTTCCGCATTTTGAGGAAGGAGCATCATTTTCCTATTCGCACAAAGGCGCCATAGGATCTAAGGGCCTGCAATCCTAGACCCCATTCAGAGGGACCCTACCTTGCCTTCTTCGGGGGGGGGGGTCTCCTGGGAGCCAGTGAGGGGGCAACCTTCTGCTCTTAACAGGGAGACCCAATCCAGCTCCGTTCCTGCAAACCACCCTCCAAGGCCTGCCGCACACCATCGAGGAGGGGAAGGTAGGCAGGCGCCCACCCGTCCTCCATCACGTCCCCCAAGTCCCCCCCTCTGGCGCTCCAGAAGCGGTACTGTATCTCTCTCCAAGGCCTGTTCAAGCACTAAGTGCATTTACAAATCTCTGAGAATGTTTTTTTTTTATACTAAAATTGACCATTATATTCTACTGTGAGAAGTGCAGTCTGCACTATATTGTTTTAAAAACGAAGAGAAAGAAAAAAAAAGGAAAACACAGATGGTGTCTCAGCTGTCGGATTGCTTTGTAGCCTGTTTCCGTTCTTCCTCCCTCCCTTAGGAGTGAAGCGGGCTGTGTCCTTCCCGCTGGCCGGAGCCCCCCCCCCCCCAGGGGAAGCAGGCCGGGACCTCCCGGCAGCGACTATGCAGGGGACACTCTGCACTCGGTGCTGCATTTATCACCCCAGGTCTTCCGAGGTGGACACTGTCGTTTACCTTGTTTTGTCAGGACACAGGCTGATGGCCACTAGGTCCCTAGCGCGGCAGAGACAGAACCCAACCTGGGCCCTCTGGCCCGTTCCCACTGTGGGGGTCTGGGGGTGGCATCTCCACGTCACCAAGCTCCTTCCCAGCTCTTGCCCCGTGCCTGGCATGCTCCCAGCTTCCATGGTGGCAGCGAGGCTAGCAACAGGCCCCAGTGGCTGGTCAGGTCAGCAGCCATCTCCCTGGCCAACCCCATCCCAGCCGCGCCAGACCCCCCAGCACACACCCACCGCCTGCCCTGGTGCCGGGGGTTTGCGGGAGGCCACCCCTGCCCCTGGGAGCTCAGCATTTATCAGGCACTGACTGTGTACCAGGCATTTTCATATAGACCGTATCTCGTTGGTGCCTCGCAACACCCTGGCAAGGCGGCAGATGTTTCAGAGCAAGAAACTAAGACTCAGAGACATGAAGTGACCTGCCTGAGGTCACACAGCAAGTCGGCAGAAAGCTGGGGTCCGAACCCCACAGTATGGAGTCTCCCTTGCGCCCCGTCCCTGCCTTCGCTTCCTCCTGGCTCTTCTCCCCTGGCCTGCCAGCCGCTCCCATGCACCGGTAGTCCTGCCCAGGTGGCCGGCATCGTGAGGTCCAGGGCAGAGGTGGGGGCAGAGGGGATTCGAACCCTGCGGCGGGGTCGTCCACCTGCCCAGGACCGGGCCCCCGAGGCCAGCAGCAGCCAGAGCCACGAGTCCTCCTGCAGCCCCACACGACCCACAATCTGCAGAGGAGGAAACAGGACAGGAGAGGCAGGGGCTGGGTCCAGGGCAGGTCCCCAGGCCCTTCTGAGCTGGGCCAATGAGCCAAGAGCATCGCCCCAGCCCACAGGGGACAGGAGCCCAGGTGCTCCTGGGTGGCGAGCTGGGACAATCAGGGTTACAGGGAGGGCCGTGGGAATAATTATAAATAGTATATAATTAGCTCAAACAGCAGTTGCCAAAGTGCCTTTCTGACCTCACTTGAGTCTCACGACAGCCCTATCAGGTAGGTGGTAAAATCATGCCCATTTTTACAGATGAGGACGTAGAAAAACTGAGAAACGGCCACAAGGATGGTAAGAGGAAGCCAGGTGTTCTGGCGTCAAACGCGCTGTCCAAGCCCCACCCCCAAGAGCCCAGCAGGCCTTGCATCCGGAGGGAGCCAGACTTAGGTCTCAATGCCAGCATGGCTACCTTGAGTGACCCTGAACGAGTCTGTCCCCAAATGGGACAGCACCAGAACCAGACACAAACGCAAGGAGACAGAAGCACGGCGTGAGCACTGGGGAGGGGCGGGGCGGAGCAGCAAGGCCGAGGGCCAGGTGGCCTGGCTCTTCCTGGGGGCCACCACTGGAGCCACCGAAGCACCAACTTGATCACCCAGGTCCCCACGTCCTGGGCCACCCACGAGGCCGACACACACTGGGGCATCGGGAGAGGGGAGCGAGGGGAGCCTGGAGCGACTCCGCAGGCCAAGTCCCTCACATTTGGCGACCCAAGCCGAGGCCCCCCAAGTGTCCTGGACAAACCTGGCGCCCTCTGCAGCGCGGGGTCCGTGCATGGCGAGGAAGGGCACGCGGCACAGTCTGGGTCCAGCCTGGCCCCGGGAGCCCAGCTGGGGCCTAGCCCTGTCCCAGCACTGACTCCCTGTGGGCCTTGGCCGGCTTCTTTCTCCCTGGGCCTCAGTTTCGCCACCTGGGAGCTGAGCGGCTCCAGGACAGCCATTCTAGCATGCGGTACCCCAGCCCTTTCTTCATGCACTCACCTTTGATGACCACACTGGCGGGTCAGCACAGGTGACAAAAGCGACATTACCACCACTGCTGTAAGCGCCAAGAGCCCGCGGCCGCTGCAGGCAGGCGGGACAGCAGGCTGGGTGCCGAACCTCGCTCGGTCCGCCGGGCCACTCAGCACGACAGGGCCGCACGTGCCCACGTTATCACAGACGAGGCCGACGAGGCCCAGGGCGGGGCAATCGCCTTGCCAACGTCACACAGCTGAGGCTGGAGAGCAGAGACGCACCTGGGAGCGCACGCGGCCCGACTGACTCCGAACCTGAGCTTGTCGCTGCGACGCTTCGCAGAGAATGTGAAACCGCCAACCCCCAAACGTGGCCTGCTCGGCTCCAGAACCCAGGCCCGGCTTTGTGTCCCACGGCCCTGGCTGCCCAGACCTCTAAGTCCCTCTGACGAGACAAAGGGAGGACCTCCTCCGCTAAGCGACCCCTCTCGGGCTCACGCCCCTTGGACGGCGTCTATGCGGTATGGGAGCCGGGTGTGCCGGCCCAGAACCTCCACTAGTATCGCTCCAGTCGCAGCAAGCATTAGACGACCACCCCGGCTCAGACACAGGGGACCTTACAGAGCCACCGGAGCTGGCCCCGAGGGCTGCGGGGTCCCGGCGCAGACGTGGGTGGGGAACCGGTTTTAGCGGACGCTCACCTTTCCAGGGTGGCTCTGAGTTTCCTCGACTCATATCCCTGTCCCGAGCTCTCTCCCGCACTTCCAGGGAGGGGAGGCGGAGACCACGTCGAACTCCTGAACTTGACCCCAAACAGCGACTTCGCACCCGCGGCGCTCAGCCGCCGCCGCAGCCAGGACTTCGCGCCGCGCTCCGTGCGCGCCCGCGTCCCACTGCGCCTGCGCGTCCGCGCCCCGGGCCCGCCCCGCCCCCGCGCGGGCGCCGGAAGGTGGCGTCTGGCCGGCGGGGTAGGACAGCCACCGGTTGCATGAAAGGTCTTCTGTCTACACTGCCACCGCCACCAGCTCGCCACGGTGGCAGGGGAAGGGGAGGAGCCAGGAAAACTGGTCTCAGTGTCCCACTGACCCCCCTATGTGACCCTGGGCGACTGATGTGGCTTCTCCAAGGAGCCTCCACTTCCAGATCTGTCAGAGGGAGTGGTGGCGCCCGAAGGACCGGGATGGCATCACCAGATGTGCGGTCAGGATCAGGCAGATTAGTCCTGTAAGAGGGGTCCCCCCACCCAGTGCAGGGGGACCCTGGGGGTTGAGGGTCAGACCAGCAGCAGCACGTGGCGTCAGGCAGGTGACCAGCCCTCTCTGAGTCACCTGCTTCTCAACCGCAAAGTGAGGCTAATATTTCAAAGTATGTCCCGTGGGGGGTTCGACCTAGGCGGAGGGTGCTCGGATCCCCTCGGGGCCGGAGAGCTGTCGATAAATGCAGTAGAGTCAGGAGTATTGTCCCTGTCACCGTCTAATCCTGCGGATTTCCAGGTCCCCTTGGGAAGCGGGTTTCCCGGTCACCAGAGTGTGAGAAACAGGTGCATGGCCCCCCTCTTGGAGACACACAAATCACATTAACATATTGCAGACGCAAGACGCCACCCACCTTTGACCTTTCACCCAGCATTTTCCTAAATTTTTTTTGACCCCTTAAGTTTCTGTTTCTGTTTAACGCTCCAAGGAACAAACAGGGCGTCATTAAATACTGAGTCCTTCCTCTTGTGTTGCAACTCGGGGGCTGGGCGAGTCCCCTCACCTCTCTGGGCCTCGTTTTCCCCAATTGCAACGCGAGGACTTACACCGTGGGAGAGCACAGAGCACCCGACCATGAACCGGGGTCACCTGGGGCTCATTTCTGGGGCCGTCGCATCCCAACTGGTCTTTGTCCACCGTGTTGAACTAGGCACGCAGGAAGGGGAGGACCCTCCGGGAGAGGGGGGAAGCCCACATTTGAGAAGTGGGGATGAGTACCCCTAGTTTGAAGCTGAGGTTCAGAGAGGGGAGGCAACTTGCCCGAGGGCACGCAGCACCTTGGTCCTAAACCCTCCAGAGGCAGGGCTGGGCTCCCTACGCTCCTTCGTGGGGCTGGGGGTGGGGGTATTTCTGGGTCTCACACCTAGGGGGAGCTCGAGTGAAGGCTCTTGCACCCTGTCCCAGGTTCCAGGTTGCCCTTATAGTACCTCTGAGGCTCCTGGGTGTGACCGCAGCGGCCCCTGGTGGCCAATCTTCAGAATATCGGCAGCCCCGCCCTGTGCCGGCCAAGGGCAGGTCTGTGGGATCCAGCGGGTGCCCCCTAATGTGAGGGCTGCTGAGAGCAAGGGAGACTCTCTAATGTCACTAAGGGCCTTGAGGTGCTGCGAAGACCCTAAGCTGAGATCTGCGGACCTGGGTTTGAGCTCTAGGCCCCCCTCAACCTCTCCTGTCTTTCCTTACCTGTCAGAAACCACTGCCGCCTGCTGCTACAGAGAAATGGAACATGTTTTGGAATGGCCAAAAACACTTAAGTAAAAAAAAAAAATTCCTGCCACCCCCCAGAAAGAGTCTCCTCCTAAGAAAGAGGGTTCAAATCCTGGTTCTGCCACATTCAGGCTGTGTGTCCTTAGACATGGGTGTTTACTTCATTTGGTCTCACTTTCTCCATCTATAAAATGGGGATAAAATGAACATTTATACTTGTATTCTCAAGGTTTTGGCCAAATAACAGAAAATCCTGACTCAACTGGTTTAAATGAGAAAGAAAATGTATTATCTTGAATAATCACAAGAAGCCCTAAGGCAGGGTGGCCCCAGGGTTGGTTCATTCAGCCATTCAATGGTGTCATCAAGGACCAATGTCCTTTTCATCTTTCTGTTCTGTTAAACCCCACAGGGTCACAAAATGGCTGCTGCAGTTCCAGGCATCACATCTAGACCTGACCGTGATTAGCAAAGGAGAAGATAGTCTTTCCTAGAGTTCTCTTACTTTCCCAGAATTCCCCTCACCCCCCACTGACTTCCCCTCTTATCAGATGGGCGAAAACACCACGGCCCAGGGCTACAGCCATGCCAATACCTAGTAAGGCAAAGCGTCATGGTGGTTGGCTCAGGAAAGCCCATGGCTGAGCAGGGCAGGATAAAAGCAGGTGCTGTGACTAGGGAAGAGGAGACACGACTTCTAGGGTGGCACCAACACAGATCCATGAGCTCCAGCACGTGGTTCCTGAGACAGGAATGACACCACTGAGCCTGGTGCCTGACACACAGCAGGCGCCTCATCCGTGTTAAATGCCTCCTTCTTTTTGTGATTCCTTGCAAGAACACAGCCTGGCCTCTCCTGACCCAGCCTTCTCCCTCTCAACCCCCGGGGCTCGGTCTCCACTGCCCAGGGAACCTCCTGTCCTGTCCTCTGGCTCCATCACCGCCCTCCCTTTCGTTTCTGTGTCAAAAGCTTGGCATGCACAAAGATCACCTTCCCCGTCCGTCCCCAGTGACTCTGGATTCCTAAAAAGTAAAAGGCAGGGGGTGCTTGATCCTCATGCAAATGCTTTCAGCAGGGAGCCGAAAAGTTAATAACTGCAAGAACGGAGGATCGGAGTCTTGACCCGCCCCGTCCGAGCGCGGAACCGACATGATCCGGCGCACGGTCATGGGGCGAGGCGCGGAGACTGACTGCCGGCTACGACATTATCACACGCGGAAATGTCAGACGCGTGCATTCGGGGGAGACGCGCAGTGTCGCGGAATATGGCTTTTGATTAAAACAAAATCCTCAGCATTCATCTACAACAACAATAACAGCTAATAATAGCAGGGCACGCAATAATGAACCATTCACAGGCATGAGAGGTAATTGTTCAATTAAGATCCCAGAGTTTCGGAGACTGTCTTTTCTGGTGGGGTCCCTTTGTTTTTGCTTCTGGTAGCATTAATTATTTCCCGATAGTGCCTTAAACGTGGGAGGAAAAAGCCCTCCTGTCAAATATGACGTACAAGTACTTTATCATTATTAAATACGCATACACAGGCATAATAAGTCCTTGTTGGAATAAAGTTAAGGGTACGTTCAAAGGGAGAGGACTTTTTAAACGAGAGCTGACAGGCTTGGGGACTTAGTCAGAGTGGCAGGTGACAGCCAGGGACGTCACCGCAGGAGCGGCCTGGCCTCGCACCTCTCGCCACTCGAGGGCCGGAGGGTTTTCTCTCCAGCGTGGGTTCAAATCCCAGCTCCACCACTTACCAGCCTGGTGCCCTGGGCAAGAGTCTTGACCTCTCTGAACCTCAGTGTCTTCATCTGTGATATGGAACGCAGTGGACATTTAGTATTTTGGGCCTGGATCTTTCTTTCAGTGTCTGCATCCATTAGCTATTGCTGCTTGCACTTAAAAAAAAAAAAAATCGTTGGTATCCACAAACATTCGTTTCTCGTGGATCTGCAGGGTTCCTCTGCCCTGGGGCAATGCGCCTCTGTGTCCCTCACTCTGTTCCCAGGGGCGGGCCCAGGCCGGCCTGCTAACATCCCCATTGGTCAAACAGGTCACATGGTCAAGCCCAGGTGGGAGAAATCATGCTTTGCCCACGGTGGGAGGATCTCACAAAGTTTTACCGCAAAAGGCATGGATAAAACGAGGAAGGGGGGGGGGGGACTCGGGGCCATTGTCACAATCTAGCACAGGTGGCAACATTCCAACTTTCCTCAGGGGCGCTGCCTGCGGTCTGGGAGAAGCTACCTCCATCCCTAGCTCTAGAGGTGGGCAAATAACTCCAGTCCCATCAACCAGAGAGCATTGTGCGTCCCTGGACACAGAGACGGGTTCAGGTGTGGACACGTGACCCAAGCTGTCGTGAGAGTCGGTCCTGGGACTTTTGCTGGGACAATGGGGACAGGAAACTCTTTTCTTTCTCTAAGATGGCTGAGTTGGAAGGATGTCAGCCTGCAGCTTCACCTGCCTGAGAACAAAGCCACCACAAAGAAAGGCAGAGCTGTAAGGTAGGCACATAAGAGAGAGATTGAGTCCTCATGGCTTCCTTTAAGCCCCTGGATCCAGCCATGCCTGAAGCCAGGCAGACATGCCTGGTCTTTTCCAGTAACGTGAACCCATGTGGACTAAGATTTGCTGTCGCATGCAACCGAAAAACTATGGCTGATACAGGGGCTGGGGGAGTGGGTTTTTTGTTTGTTTGTTTGTTTGTTTGTAGACAGAGTCTTGCTCTGTTGCCCGGGCTAGAGTACAGTGGTGTCATCACAGCTCACAGCAACCTCACACTTCTGGGCTCAAGTGATCCTCTTGCCTCAGCCTACCAAGTAGCTGGGACTACAGGCATGCACCATAGCGCCTGGCTAATTTTTGTAGACACGGGATCTCACTTTTGCTCAGGCTGGTCTTGAACTCCTGACCTCAAGCGAGCCTCCTGCCTCCTCAGCCTCACAGAGTGCTAGGATTACAGGCGTGAGCCACTGTGCCCAGCCTGTTTAGGGAGTACCAACTCTACAGGATCGCCATGAGGCATAAATGAGGTGACATGTAGAAGCAGTAAGATCAAGCCCAAAAGGTTCAATTAATGCAAGTGGATATTTATCATTTATTAGAAGTACCACCCTTCAAAGGCACAGGGAAGCCCTCCTGCAGAGCCGAGCAATTGTGATGAGGAAGATGGCAAGAAGTCATGGCGGGGGCGTCGCTTGTCGTCATTGGAGTCACACACACACGGCTTCAAATCTGCACCCACCAGGTGGCCGTGTGACCCTGAACAGGCCACTAAACTGAGACCTGACATAATCAGGAAGTACAGAGAATTGAAAAGAGAATTTGATGCGATTCTCTGATGTGTCACATGAAAATATTTTGGCATGCCACCAGTGCCTGTCCCACGGTCCTTGGAAGAACACTGGGAAGGGGCATCTTTAAGATCTTAGTGGAACAAACAGAAAATCTCAACCACTTGAGAAAATGTTTAAATCCCCCACGTGGTTATCGAGTCATAGATAATTAATGCTCAAATCATCAGATATTCAGAAAAGTCATAGCTGAAAATTTTACTCCATGGCTAAAATTGTTCTCACGGGAAAATTCACAGGGGGCGGCTCGGGCGTGGAAGTGACCCAGTCTGTCCAATCAGGATGGCTCTGGGGACCCCCGGTGAGGACCCTCTCTCTGGGGATGGGGTTGGGTGAGCAGGCTGG
Organism: Cheirogaleus major; assembly: GCA_963574435.1. Classification (NCBI taxonomy): domain Eukaryota; kingdom Metazoa; phylum Chordata; class Mammalia; order Primates; family Cheirogaleidae; genus Cheirogaleus; species Cheirogaleus major. Next base: position 18,765 of record CAUYPO010021113.1, on the reverse strand, counting down.
CTGCGCCTGGAAGGCGGCGTGGAGAGAGAGGGACAGGAGGGTCCTTGGGAAGGTTGGGGTCTTCCTGCCCCCCCACCAGCTTCGCTGGCAACACAGTGAGGCCTCGCTTCCTGCCCATGGAGCTGAGCAGACTCTCGTCCTCCTGTCGCTGGTTGTCCCCCGGGACAGATGACGACGCAGAGCCCAGGGAGGTGAAGCCACTCGACCCATGACTCCAAACGAAGCCACCCATTCCCGAGGGCTGGGCTGAGGTGTGAGCCGGGCCTGCGGACCCCACGCCCCTGCTGGTGTCACCGCGGCTGCCCTGGGAGCCCCAGAAGGACAAAGCCCCAGCCCGAGCCGGCCCCAGGGGCTGCGGGGCCCGAGGGGGACTCAGCTAGCTGTGACGTCTGGGCTGGGGGAGGAAGGGTCTGTGACTGCGGTCGGAGGCCAGGGGCTGCCGGGCTCGATGTGCAGCGGGGGTGACGCGGGGCCAGAGGCCGCCCCGGGAAGGAAGGGGCCTGCCTTCCGCTCCTGCACACAGAGACCCTGTCCCCACCGCTCCGCCCCAGGCCACCCCAGCTCCACTGCACGGCCAACGTGCCTCCGCCACCACGGTCCTCGCAATGGCGACCTTGAGCCCGCCCGGCACCAGGAGCTCGGCCACACCCGTGGCTGCTCCGTCCCACCCTGCACGGCTGTTGCTCCCAGCCACAGCATCGCCCCTTCCAGAACTTCCGAACCGACTCTATTCCCCGCCCAGCATCCTTCCCTGCCCCTTCGTCCGTCCCTCCCCAGGGTCACTCCCGCCCCCCATCTCAGGCCACCGTGACCACCACCACCACTGCGATCCGCCCGGACCAACAGCCCAAGTGCCACCTGGTCAGGACCGCTCCCCCGTCCTCACCCTGCCCCGCACTCCTGCTCCTAGCTCTCCCCCTTGTCCCTCTCGTCCCCACGCCTGTCACCATCTTTCCGCCCCAGCAGGGTCCCCACCATCTCCACCAGCGATCAGTGAACATTTATTGAGCACCGACGAATCCCAGACTCTACAAAACACACAGAAGGCGTGGCCCCACCCTGCGGCCCCGGCCCCTCAGCAAAGCCACGGCGCTGCCACTCCCGCACGTGGTGGCGTGGCCGCCCAGGGCGCAGGCTGGCCAGGGGCTCAGCAGGGCAGCGCACCTCTGCGGCCTCTGCCAGGGCCTGGCGCGGGCGGGGTCACCCACTGTCCTGAGAGCAGAGCAAATAAATAATGGAGACGCGGGGGCAGGGCCCGGCTTTGGCTTACGTGACTCCATGGGAGTGAGACGGGCGGCCGGGAGCCCCTACCCCAGGTGGGGAGGCAGCGCTGGGGGCAGGAGCCTGGAGACCAGAGGGTCCTGGGGCCTCCCCGGCGTCTCCTCCTGGCCCTCACCTCTGGGGCTCAAAGCAGGGCATGGGGGACGCCCGGGGAGCGCTGAAATGCAGACGGACCAGAAAGGGGGGTGAGGGGGACGGGCCGCCCTTGGCCCCTAGAGCGGGGCGTCGTCAGTCCTCCACTTCGGGGGGTAACTCTGCCGGTGGCCGTCGCCGCTGGGGTTCCCCACGGTGTCCAGAGGCACCACCACCTCGTCGGGGCTCGAGTTCTTGTTCAGCTCCACCACGCGGGGGACCACGGAGGACCAGCGGTCTGCACGGCCAGGAGGGGGCGGGGCGGGCGGAGAGAGTGCACATACATTGAGTGCCTACTGTGTTCCGGGCACTCCGCGGCGATCTAAATGGGGAGCTGTGATGAAGCGCCTCTTACAGAGGTGGAGATTGGGGCTCAGAGAGGTATAGGCGCCTGCCTAGGAGCACACAGGAGCGAGGCGAGGAGCTGGGTCAGGACGCCCTGCGCGCCGTGTCCTCCCCGCTGCGTCTTGCGTGCTCATGGCTTAGCGGGAAAACAGGAGTTTCTCCCCACGGGGATGGCCCAGGATCCTGTCCTCCCTCCCGCCCCAGGCCACTTCTTGTCACAGTGTGTGGCGGGCCAGGGGGAAGCCATCGAGGTGAGGTGGCCCAGGCATTCACAGCTGCGAAGCCAACTCAGGGGCTGGCTCATCCGACCCGCCCATTCTACAGATGTGTATGTGGAGGCCCAGAGAGGCTGCTCACAGCCAATTCACGACAAGGGGGACCTCCCGCCCCCCTGCCACCAGCCGTCCTTCCACTCACCCCTGCGGAGGCGGCCCACGGTGTGCGAGAAGCCGTAGTACTGGTAGGTCTCGCTCTTGCCGGGGTCCTCGTTGATGATGCCCAAGTTCTGGTTCCAGTGTGACCAGTTCACCTCGTCCACCCTGGCGGGGCCAGAGCAGAGGGTCGGGGGAGCCCCTCAGAGACGCGCCCCCGGCCGCACCTGAGGCAGCCTCCTGCGCCCCCCGCCCAGCGCCCCCTCCTCCTCCTGTTTCTGTTATGGCAAAATGCACACGACAAAATCTGCCACCGTAACCATTTCCAAGCGCACAACTCAGCGGCACTAAGCACAGCCGCAGTGTCGCGCGGTTATCACGACTACCCACCTCCCCAACTCCTCCACTGCCCCGGATACAAATTCCGAACCCATCGAGCAAGACCTCCCTCGCCCTCCCCCACCGTCCCCGGCACCCCAACCCGCTCTCTGTTCCTATGGATTCGCCTCTCCCGGACGTGTAACAACAGTGGGACCATGCAATGCGGGTCCGTTGTCTCTCGCGTAGTGTCTGCAAGCCCTGTCCCTGTCGTCGCTGGAGTAGGACTTCATTCCTCTGTGGCCACATAATGTCCCATTGCATGGATGTGCCACGTTTTGTTTAGCCACGCATTCATCGATGGACACCTTTCTTGATGCTTTCACCTTTCAACTATTGGGACACCCTGGTAAAGTCAGGTTACAGCCTTTTGGGGCTAAACTGGCTCAATATAATTACTGCTTGCTTGCTTGCTTTCCTTTCTTGCCTGCCTTCCTGCTTTCCTTCCTTCCTTCCTTCCTTGGCTTTCGTTTGTTTCTTTCGCTGCCGTCCCTGCCGCCCTCCCTCCCTCCCTCCCTTCCTCCCTCCCTCCCTCCCGACCTTCCTCCCTCCTCCCCGCCCTCCCTCCCGCCCGTCCTTCCTTCCTTCCTTTCTTTCTTTTTTTGAGACAGGGTCTCACTCTGTGGCCCAGGCAAATGCAGCGGCGCCATCATAGCTCACTGCAGCCTCCAACTCCTGGGCTCAAGCGATCCTCCTCCTGTCTCAGCCTCCCCGAGTAGCTGAGACTACAGGTGTGTACTCCCACACCCAGCTAATTTAATTTTGTTTATTTTCTTTAGAGACAGTGACTCGCTATGTTGCCCAGGCTGGTCTTGAACTCCTGGCCTCAAGCGATCCTCCTGCCTCAGCCTCCCAGAGTGCAGGGATTAAAGGCGTGAGCGACTGTGCCCAACCATAATAAGTTCTGCTTTTTAAAATTATCTTTTGTTATTTGCATACAGCCCTTTTTTGAGCAATCGCTATACGTCAGGACTTAGCAAGAAAGATCCACTTGTTATTCCCATTTTATAGACAAGGAATCTGAGGCTTCTCCAACTGTTTTTCCAAGGTCACTAAGCTGGCACGTTACAGAGTCGGGATCTGAACTTGGGATTCAAACTGAACAGAACTGGCCGGCTGGCCTAGGAGGTGCATGCCCCTATTGTCCCCATGTCACAGATGAGGACTTGGCCTGAGTCCAAACATTCTGCTTACACTCTGTGCTGGCAATCAGTTTACAAAGAAAGATTCAGCTCAAAAGGCAAGAATCGGCAAGCAGTTCCCTAAGCGGCTGGCATTCCCCATGCACCCTGGGCTGGGTAAGGTCCCAAGCCCTGGAAGCTGCTGGTTCCTCAGTTTCCCCATTTCAGCCAAGGCACTGGGGCCCACCCCCGTTGGCTCGGTAGAGGGTGAGGCTCTGAGATGGGCTTTGCCTCCAAGGCTGGGCGTCCCCCGGCAAGGGACAGAGGGGCCGGAGGTGTCCCAGTGGCCGAGCACCTCTCAGGCGCCACCCCATCCAGTCCAACGGCAGGCCCAGAAGCGGGTGCTAGCGCCTTCTCCCCTGCACAGGGGAAGAGGCTGAGACGCAGAGGAGAACCCACTTGCCTAAGATCACCCGCTGGAACTGAACTCTGGTCGGGCCGCCTGGTGCCTCGGTGGCTCCGGAAATCACAACGGGTAGAAAACACTTGAGCGACGAGAGCCCCTGATCTGGCGGGGACAGGTCTGCCCTGCCCAGCCAGCCTCACCTGAAGCACCACCTGCGGTCCGGAGTGCCGTCCGAGCTCTTGCCCACGGTGACCATCTCCCCGGAGCGGAAGGCCTTCCTCAGGAACACAGGGAAGGAGCGCTCGATGTCCAGGATGGTGGTGGCCCACTGCAGGGAGGGAGGGCCACGAGGGGACATCGGTGAGCCTCCCCAGCCCGCACCTACTTCCCTGATGGCAGAAGCGAGGTGACAGGCTGGTGCAAGGACAGAGCACGAGGCTCTCCAGCTCCCACTGGCCCCAGGAACGGGGTTTATAAACTCGAATACGCAGAGGTGGCGGGCAGGGAAACAAACAAGGCAGGACCAGATGCAGAAAGGCCACAGCCCCGCGACACACACAGCAGCTGCCACTCAGGCTCAGGTCACTGGGGAGCGGTGGGGTGTGGGGTGAGTCAGGGAACAAATGGCCCCGGAAGGGGGCAGCCGCCTCCCACCCGGCCCAAGCACCGCCACGAAGGAACGCGGGTCCCATGCTGCCGGGGCTTCGGACTCCGCAAGAAAGCCCAGAAGTCTGCGTTTTTATATGGAATCTCTTCATTTCCAAATTGTGCATTAAATTTTTTAAAAATATGGTGGACCAGAAAAAGTAAACCTTGGCCGGTTGAATCCAGTCCACAGGCTGCCCAGTGTGCATCTTGTGAGTTACGCCCAGGGGGGAAACTGAGGCCCAGGGAAGCAGGCAGTATGCGTAAAGGTTAAGAGCAGGCCCGAGCCGTTTCCCTCTGGCCCAGTCCTGGTTTCTTTCTCACTGTGCCATTCCCTTTAAATGTACTAAGTCAAGGTCAAGGGGGTGCCCCATTCCCAGGCCTCGTGATCTTCCGTTGACTGAGAACTGCACCCGGCCTGGGAGCGGGGGCAGGAGGCTGTGACTCTGAGGGCCTCTGCTTCCTAGGACTGCATAGAAAGCTTTTGGGGAGCAAAGCCGGCAGCTCCCCTGCCACATCAGCTTCTCCTCGTGACCGAGCATGTTCTCATGTAAAAGCCCCCGTGAGAACGCTGACATCTCCCTGCACGCACACCAGCCTCGTCTCTGGAGCCATGGCATGCCACAGAAGCTGCCCCTGGGCTCAGCGTGGGGCCCCTGCTGAAATGCTGATGCCAGCCGGGCGCGGCGGCTCACGCCTGTTACCCTAGCACTCTGGGAGGCCGAGGAGGGAGGATCGCTTGAGGCCAGGAGTTTGAGCCCAGCCTGAGCAAGAGCCAGACCCCATCTTTACAAAACATAAATTAGCCAGGCATGGTGGCGCCATGTCCCTGTAGTCCTAGCTACTCGGGAAGCTCAGGCGGGAGGATCATTTGAGCCCAGTAGTTCAAGGTTACAGTGAGCTATGACTGGGCCACTGCACTCCAGCCTGGGCAACAGAGCAAGATCCTGTTCCTAAAAAAAAAAAAAACAAGGAAAAAAAAAAGCAATGCCGATGCCCTCTGAGCACTTCCTGCGCCTTCAGAGCTCACTCAGGCGTGCTGGGCGGACTCGGCTGTGTCCTGTGAGCTGGACCACAGGTGACTCTGAGACCACTGTGGGTGGTCAGGCAAGAAGCCACCTTGAAGTTCACTAGGTGGCAGCTTTCGATGGCCATTTTACAGACAGGTAAGTCGAGGCAGAGTGAGATGCTGTGGCTTGCCCAGGCAGGAAGGCCAGGGAAGCCAGTTGGGTGAGGTGTCTCCCCAGCTCCCCGACCTTGGAAGGCCCGAGGGTGGCCGGCGGGGAGGGGACAGGGGGTCCTGGGGCCTCACCTGCAGCTTCCAGATGTGTTTGCTCTCCTTGGACACCTGGCCCACCGTCTCGCCCATGAGCGCGATGAGCATGTTGAGGAGCAGCACGAAGGTGAGGATGATGTAGGTGACGAGCAGGACGATGAAGACCACCGGGTACTTGGTGCTGCTCAGCATCTCCAGGTCGCCTATGCCGATGGTCAGCTTGAAGAGGTCGAGGAGGAAGGTGCTGAAGGTGTCGCTGTCGCGGCACGAGGGGTACGTGGGCACCGTGCAGTTGGTCTGGTCCTCGTTGCACACCTTCATGTTGGCGCACGGGTTCAGGAGGGACACCAGGGCTGCGGGAGGGACAGGGGTGGCTCAGTGGCCGAGTAGGGGGACGCACGCCGAGAGGGGGGCGCAGCGCCCCCATTTGACGGAGGGGAAAGCTGAGGCCTGGCGAGGGGAGAGCGCTGGCCCACGGTCACCCGAACCAAGAGCCAGAGCCGGGCCCACTGATTCCGAAGCCTTTGCTCTTTCCACACACTCCTGCTGATAAGGAAGAGGTTTGCAGGATCTAGTCCGGCTGTTTCCACCCAGGGACGATCCTCCCCCGCAGGGGACACCTGGCAATGTCTGGAGGTGACACGTTTGGTTGTCGCAACTCGGGGTGGAGGCCAGGGCTGCTGCTGAACATCCTGCGACGCTCAGGACAGCGCCCGCAACGACACGTGATCTGGCCCCACGTGTCAACAGGGTCGAGGCTGAGCAGCCCTCACGTGGGCTCATTCTCAGGGGACCTGGAGCACTAAAACGTCAGCATTCCCAGGGCTGGCTCTCTCATGCCCCCGTCTCCCAGGCCACACCAACCCAGAGAGGAAGGGTGGCGGCCGAAACCAGGCACCAGTCCCAACTGTCCCCAGAGCTGTGTTCTCTAAGCGCCCTCTCCCCATCCAGGCATCACAAACCGATCACAGTGCTTGTCCTTTCCTACGAAGCCCACACGGAGCTTCAGAGTTCTGCTCAACCCAGCTCTGCAGCAATGACCTGTCCCTAAACCAGGCAGGGCGGGGAGCACGGGGAGTCTGCACCCTCTTTCAGTCAGTGGGGTGCAGAATGTCAAAGTGCCTTTACCCAGCGATTAGAGTAAGCAGGTTTCAACTCACGTGCTAATGCTACTCAGTTGTGCAGTGGCTGCTGAGACACTGTGTTGAGAAGGATTCTGAGACTTTGGACTCATCAGAGGAATAGTTCTGTGATCCATTAGCAATGTCTGCCATGGGCACCAAAGTGAGGAACAGCAGCACCTGTCCCCTGTTTATGTTCTGTGAGCCTCAGGGCCGGGACCCTTCTGTAATTAGGACTGCAGGGGGCTAGGCTCCTGACCCGAATCCCAAACTTTGAGTGAATGCTTGACACTCTGTTTACTTTTTCCAGCCCTACTCCTGGAAGGGAAAAAGCTGTACCCTGTCCCTATCTCCCCAGCCAAGGCCACAGTTCTGCTTCCCCAAAATAATCCACAAAGGGACTTGGCCACAGCCACCATCATGGATGAAAGCATCACCACCACCGGATTCCTACTGCCAGGCTGGTCCCCAGATAAATCTGCTCAGATGTGAATGTGACCTGGTCCAACGTGAGTTGGCCACTCCCCTTTGGATATTGGGCTTTGATGTCAGTTTCCCCAGCCCCGGTCCTTCCCCCATGACCTAGGCCATTAAGGTCCCCAAATGCCATCATGACATCAAGGAGAAAGCATGTCACAGGGAGCCAATACTGGGCTTTAAGAAAAGACCTGGGCTGGTAGATTAATTATTAAGTCTCATCCTTCCGTGTGTCCACGCCCCTTCAATGCGGCTTCGAGGCTTTTCCCATCAAAAAGGGGAGTCTATTCCCCCATCCTCCGAATTAGGGCCTCGTGACTTGCTTTACCCACCAGAGTGAGGCAGTAGTGAAGCCATGACACTCACATTCTTGGAACCCGAAGACCACCCTGCGAACCAGCCCAGGCTAGCGGGCTGGGGGATGGGTGACCACATGGAAGAGAGCCCGGCCGAGGCTGTCCTAGCGAGACCAGGCAGCCGGCAGCCAACCCGCCCGCTGACCACAGACGCGGGAGCCCGCCGAGATCATTCCAACACGCCCACGTCAGCACGACCACCTAGCTGACCTGGACACTCGAGAGCAAATAATAAACACTTAGTGTTTTAAGCCACTAAGTTTTGGGTGGCTTCTTTCGCAACGATAGCTAAATATGCCAGTTTTACCATTTGTTAGCTTTTGAACTTGTGCAAGTTAATTAACCTTTCTAAGACTCAGTTTCCTTATCTATGAAAGGGAACAACAGAGGCAGCTGGCTCACAGGCTCGTGGGAGGGTTACATGAGGCCGGGACGGGAAGTCCGGAGCCCGGTGCCTGGCACGCATGGGAACTCAACAGCGCAGCTTGTGGGTGCGCAGTGGCTGCTGTTCCGGTCCCTGCGCCCCACCCCGCCAGCCCCCGGGCACCTAGAGCTCACCTGAAGCGTAGCCGATCATGAAGAGCAAGTAGACGAGCAGGAAGCGGAAGAGGTCTTTGAAGAGGATCTAAAGACGCCGGTGGGATTATGGAGGCAAAGAGGTGACAGACTCTGGTTTCCTGCCTTCCCCACTCCCCCACCCCAAACTCCCATTCCGGCTCCACCGTGGTCCCTCCCCGATGTCCGTCCCCCCTGACCCCAGGTCTACAGGCACGGAAGGTGTGCACGTGGTGTGTGTGGTTCCCTCTGGGACACGCAAGTCCAGAGGGTCCCCCGGCCCGCACCTTCTGGATCATGATGCTGTAGGTCCCCGTCAGCTTGAGCCCGCGGGTGAAGTAAAGGGCGTTCATCCAGCCCAGGACCAGGGCAAAGACCATCACGGCCAGGTAGGCCTCGATCCCCGCCAGGTAGAGGGCCGCAGAGACGATCACCAGCACGGAGTAGATGAAGCTACAGGGCAACAGAGACCACAAGAGGGGCCAGAGGGGAGAGGGGGACAGTGAGGCCCTGGAGGGGGAGACATGCCCCAGGTCCTCCAGGGTAACAGAGCATCCCAATGCCTTCTGGACCCCCAGAAAAGAAACAAAGTAGATTAGCGGGGTTTCCTGGCATTCTGTTAACCAGAATGTTTAATCAGCTGCCAATTAATATACATATAATGGCCCGGAGGCCCTGCAAGACCCCAAAGTGATGCCCTTTGGAATTGCCAGAAAAAGATTTAGTGTTGTACGATGAGTGGAGATTTTGTGGCTAAGTAAATATCATTGTTCTCCAACTCTAAAGGAAATGGAAAAGATACAGCATACATATACACTTGCTCCTCCTGTGCCCTAGGCAGACATCATCAATCAATCACAACACTCTTTCCCACCAAACACAGGCACAGCCTCCAAATTCTTAACGTGGCATTCCAGGCAGACATTAGCAATCAATCCCCAGTAGAAGAGGTTAAAATTACTTCTATACCTGGTGCATATGGTAACTCTCCAGAAACCAGAATATTTCTTTAACCAGAAGCCCTACTGCTTGACCTTGGCTTTGTCCTGACTTTGGGTTTGTCCAGCTGCCCCCTAAAGTGACCTCTCCCCCAAATCTGGATGACCTTCCAGCCCAACCCTGCCTTCCTTACCCAGGAGCTGCTGGCCCAGGGGCCTCTACTCACTAGAGCAGCTGGAAGGAGCCATCGATGAAGAGAGAGTTCACCCCAGGGCATTTCTTCATGAACAAGTCTTTGATCTGGAAGAGGGAGGAGGCACGTGGAAGGAGTGGGTCCAGCAGGAGGGTAGAGGGGAGGAGGGAGGAGACAGAGGAAGGGCAGAGTCTGGCACAGAGACGCTTTTCTGCTGGGAAGGGAGGTGAAAGCAGGGAAGGAGAGGAGGGGCTGGAGGAGGAGGTAGAAGAAGAGAAGGGGGAATGAAAGGCGGAAGGAGGGGAGGCGGCTGGGCTGGGGGAGGGAGGAGAGAGGGAGGGAGGAGGGCAGGCAGGGTGGGAGCAGGGGGGCCAGGCACTCACGTTGCTGAAGAAGAAAAGGACCCCAGTGAGGAGTGTGATGATCTCGCCAGCCAGCCTCAGGTAGTCCACCGTGGTGCGGTAAGGGTACGGCGGCTGGGGACACGGGGCACCCGGGTCCTCACTCAGCCCCTCCAACATCTGGCCCCAGATCCCGACACCCCCTACAGCCCGACCATATGGATGCTGGGGCATTTCCTCCTTCACTCTCTTTCTCCTGCTCCGAGCCACCCCGGGGTGCTGGGGTCACCTCCCCAACCCGTTCCTAAGCCTTCTCCAGTCCCTCCCACGGGGGACCCAGGAGGACACGGTTGCACCCCAGGCCTGGGTGGTCCAGCCCAGCGCCTGCCGGGCCCCCGGCACTCACGGTGCCCTCCAGCGGCTGGTAGTAGGCGGTGAGGGTGAAGATGACCATGGCGCACAGGTAGGAGACCACGTTGATGTAGAAGGAGACGGCCCCGAACTTGCGCCACTTGTCCCGCAGGAGTTCGTTGATGGGCTCCACGGCCAGCATCTCGTGGCGGTTCTGCGAGAGGCACGGTGGTCAGGGGTGGGGGCCCCTCCCGGGGTGGGGGGACCCGACAGGCTGACTCCAGCACGCCTTCCCCCCTGCTCTGGCCCAGATGACAGAGCAAGACCATGTCTCCAAAAAAAAAACAAAAAAAACAAATTTATTCTCATAGTTCCCAAATTCCAGTCTATGGATGGGACCAAGCTACTGACAGCAAAATCACCTACGTAGCTTGCTCAAAATATAAATCCCTGGGCTCCATCCTCAGAAGTTCTGATTCAGGGAGAAGGATCGGGAAATTTAGCCCGAGGATGATAAAGGACTGCACTGACCACATTTCTCCAATCCACCCAGGGCAGACATTACTAATTGAGCCCTGCACAATAGAGCTCATACAGTTCCTGGGTAGACACCACCAGACGGTCAGTTTGCAGCTGAGATGCTAAACCTCCTGCCACCCTTGATCCGACTCAAGCTGGTCATTAATTTCAAAGGTGACAGAAATGAGGCCTACAAGGGAGTCAAGTGCACAGAGCCAGTAAGCCGCAGGGCAGGGCTGGAACGGAAACGGCCTATCAGCCGCCACTCCCCCATCTGCCCCATTTGTGCAACAGCCTGTCCCTCTAGTGACTTGAGTTTCTTCACAAGCAGGATTTGTGCAACAATGTAGCCACCAAGATGCGACTGTAGTGTTATTCCTGATAGTTAAAGGCAGAAACGAAGCCAAACAATAGAGGAGTGGTTTGTTAGCACGCGTGGTACGTTTGCACGCAGCAATGATACTGTGGAAGAATATTTAATGGCCCAGAACGATGTTCACAAAATACTGCTAACTGGGGAAAAACGGGCTTTCAAAGCGTCACATAATGACCGCTATTGACAGCAGCTGACACATGATGTTTACCCTGCGCCAGGCTGTTCTAAAATTAACTCGTTTGCTCTTCCCAACAAACCTATGGGATGCGCACGATCGTTAACTCTAGGTTACAAACGAGGAAGCTGAGACCCAGAGAGGTGGAGTCACTTGTCCGGAGTCACACAGCAAGTAAGTTTCAGAGCCAGGGATGCCAGCCCAGTTCTACCTGCCCCTTGAAGTCCATCTTCCCACAAGCTGTGCTCATTTCCCCACGTGCCATGTGCTGACCTGGGCACTTCGCTGGCACCCAGCTAACAGAGCCACCGTTCTGGGCCCCGGAGTCCTGGGCTCCCCGACCTGGGCCCAGGGCCCCAAACCTGCTGCCTCCTTCCCCCCACCCCGGCCCCTGCTGCAGCGCCCACCTCGATCTTGCTGTTGTACACCAGGATTTCCAGCACGGAGGCCTCTTCCCCGCACGTGTCCAGGGAGGAGAGGTCGTAGAGCGAGGAGTACACCGGCCCGTAGGCCCAGTCCTTGAACTTGCGGGACAGGTGCCGCGTGTCCTCGTCTGTCACCTCCCGCCGGATGATGTGCTGAAAGACCTGTACGGGAAGAAGGGAGGGTCAGGGGACCCAGGGAGGGACCCCAGGGGCTGGGCACAGCTCATCAAATGGGGCGTCCAGAGAGAACAGGGTGGAAGGGACAGAAGAGGTTTATTGAGCACCTACTGTTTGCTGAACCCTTTCCTTATGTCATCGTGTTTAGTCTGTGCTCTTGCCGTCTGGGTGTACAGATGGGGGCCCAGAGAAACGAAGGGTGTTCCAGAAGCCACACACCCAGTCGGCTGGTGCCAGGCTGAACCTGGCGAGCCTTTGACACCCTAATCATAGTGAATACCCTCTTTGCGTAGATCAAACAGCCACGAATCAATCTTGATGACCCGTGAATTATAACACGACTGATCACATGCAGTCCTTCCCACTCCAGTGCCTGCTATCTCTGGCTTCTCCTACACAGGGAAGCCGAGCACGGAGAGGTGAGAATTGCCCCAGGTCACGCGGTTTAAGGAGGGCGAAGTCATAATTTAAGCCCAGACCTTTAGCAATGCCTCAGGACCCTGGTGTAAGTGCAATTTGAGTAACTTTTGCTGTATTTTATTTTTTTATTTCTTTAGAGACAGGGTCTCGCTCTATCACCAAGGCTGGTCTTGAACTCCTGGCCTCAAGTGATCCTCCCGCCTCAGCCTCCCAAGTCGCTGGGACTACAGGCATGCGCCACTGCGCCCAGCTAGTTTTGCTATATTTTAATAGAGAAAAAATCCCTACCACTTAATTGAGCACTTACTACTTAAGCTGGGCACTTTATTAAGAACTTTACGTGGATCACTTCATTTCCCTGTCACAACACTATATGACAGGGCACCGTTGTTATCCCACTTCAGACAAGGAAATCGAGGCACAGAAAGGTTAAGGTGAGATGCCTGAGGGCACATGCTGCAAAGCGGCAGAGTCGGGGCTCGGACAGGTGCTCCTGACTCTAGGGTGCTCTAAGCTGGGCTCTTGGTCAGGGCAACGGTGCCCCCCAGAGGACAATCTGGCAATGTCTGGAGACATCTGTCAGGGACGCAGCTCAGTGTCCTACAATGCACAGGACATCCCCGCCACAGAGACCCAACCAGTCCAAAACGCCAGTCGTGCTCAGGTTGAGAAACCCTTCCCTAGGCCCAGAGAGGGGAAGGAACTGGTGCAAGGCCACTCAGGCAGTTAGGGGCTGGCAGTACTGCCGGCTCAGGCTCTGAGACTCGGTTTTCTATCAATGGCTTAACCCGGCTGTGGGGGGGGACTGGTGAATCCCACTGGGGCGGGGTGAGGTGAGAGACTCAGGGATGAGGTTGAGTAGTTTGGCGGGACACTAGGGAGCCACAGCAGGTTCTTGAGCTGGGTTGGCATGATGGGAGGTGGATGCACAAATGAATAATCATGAATACCACCAGCAGCCCCTCGTGTGCGTGCGTGTGTGTGTGTGCGTGTGCGCGTGTGTGTGCGTGCGTGTGTGTGTGTGTGTGTGTGTAGAGGAATGACAGTGGGCGGATCAGCCATGTCCCGCCCCCAGCCCCACACGTACCCCGATCTTGCCCGTCTTGGCGGCCATCATGAGGGGTGAGAGGCCGTCATTGTTGAGCACGGCTTCCAGGTTGCTGTCGGGGAAGAGGCGGGCACACTTGAGCAGCAGCAGGTCGTACATCTTGGTGACGAACTTGGTGTTCTCGCGGGTGTTGTCGGAGATGGCCACCAGCGCGTGCAGCACCGTGTTGCCGCGCGAGTCCTGCCGCCGCATGTCCGCCTTCTTGTGCGGGTTCCCCGCCAGGTAGTTGACAATGTGGGGCTGGTTGGTGCAGGCGGCCAGCGACAGGGGCAGCTCGCCTGGGGGCGGGGCACGGCGGGAGGTCAGGGAAGGGGACCCGGGGGCGTCCGCAGGTGCTCAGGGGCACACGCACGGCGACCACGGACGCGGCACCAGCGGTCGACGCCAACGCACCTGCGGCCACCGCGCATTTCTGTGGGTGGGGACAGAAGGGGACGCTTGGGGACACAGCGCTGCGGCTTGCAGGCTGTGAGGGTGGGGACACATGGCACGGGGGACTCTGTGTGACTTTGTCCCTGAGCCCCACGACCGTGTGCGTCTGATTAAGCAGGGGTGGAATTAAAACATTTCATTGGTCCGGCTGTGGCCGCGTGGCGGTGACGGGACTTGGGCCCCGTGGCCCGGCTGCTGGTCCAGCGCAAGTGGGACTAACGGATGCAGACGGTAGGTGCCAGGCGGGGCCACCCGAGGGGCTCTCGCCATCCCCACGTGCGGGTGGGGAAGCGAGGCTCAGGGGGGTGAGGTCACGGGGCTGAGAAGTAGCAGAGCGAGGACTCGAACCCAGGTCCCGACTCCGCACTCTCCCCACGGCACTCACGCCCGAGGCGAGACCCACACGCGGCGCGGCTCTGGGCGTTCGGGAGCTGCCAGGGCCGCAGACACCAGCCTGTGCCCCGTGTCTCCCACCCCGAGCTCCTGCCCTGGGTGCTGCGGCCCCCACCCGGCCCCCTCACCGAAGTAGAAGTAGCCGCCCTCGTCCTTGGGCTGGAAGAAGCGCCCCCGGGCCTGGGCGTGGACGTCGGCTCCCTGCGCCACCAACAGCTCCACGTAATGCTTGCAGCGGCGCTCGATGGCGATGTGCAGCGCGGTCTGACCTGGCGGGGCGGGGAGTCACGGCCCGGTGGGGCAGGCTCGGGGCGGGGGGACAAGGACTCGGGATACAGAATTCATGGACTTTCAATCTTTTGTTTTCTGGTTTTCATTTTGAGACAGGGTCTCACTCCATTGCCCGGGCTGGAGCGCCGTGGCGTCATCACCGCTCACTGTAACCTTGAACTCCTGGGCTCAAGCGATCCCCCTGCCTCAGCCTCCCGAGTAGCTGGGACGACAGGTGCGCACCACCACGTCTGGCTAATTTTTAAATGTTTTTGTGGAGATGGGGTCTTGCTATGTTGCCCAGGCTGGTCTCAAACTCCTGGCCTCAAGTGATCCTCCCGCCTCAGCCTCCCAAAGTGCTGGGATTAATGGCGTGAGCCACCGCACCCAGCCAACTTTCAATTTTAATATCCAGGAATCTGGAAGGTCAACTTCGATTTATACAATCTCAGAATCCAGAACCGGGAGGCTCACACTTCCTGTCACCTTTGCCTCTTACCGGCGGGTGGACTCATCATCGTAGACCCTCAGGGCGCACAGAAACACAGCCTCTTAGGGCCAGAATCCCAAGTTCACAGATCACTAGGCTCACTGAGTCTCAGAATCTTTGATTCAGAAACTCGGATCAAAGTTGGAAGGGGCAGTTATTCCTCCATCCATCCATCCACCCGCCCACCCGTGCGTGCATTCATTCATTCAACAGCCGGTCCCTGGGTACACGCTGGCACTGGAGGCGGGTCGGATAAGCAAGGATGGTGGCCGGGGTCCCTCCGCCACCCACCTGGCCGGGCGCCTACCTCGATAGTAGATGTCGCGGAAGGGCGAGTTGATGAACTCGCGCATGTTGCCGGTGCGCTCGGCGATGTCGAGGAGCACAGGGATGGTGTCGTTGCGGCCGTTGCTCAGGTTCAGCAGGGCCTTGGGCAGGCAGGTCTTCCCCGTGGACGGCTCTGCGGGGACAGTCGCGTGGGATGAGGGGGTGCTCCGGCCCGTGGCCCTGAACCGCTGGGCACTGGGGCACAGAACCCCGGGCAGGGTGTCAGAGGTCCTGGATCCAGCCCGGGCCGTCACACCTCCTCTCTGAGCCCGTCCCCCTGACTGTCCGGTGGGGACATAGTGGGCCACTCTATCTGCCTCCCGCCGTGTGACAAGGTCAAATACACGCAGGCAGGTGAAAGTGCTCTGAAATGTGGGAGGCCACAGCCTACAGATTGGTTAATGAATTATTTAATCAATCATATTTGGGAATAATGTTTTTAAAAGGACTTTGTAACCAAATGAATGGAGGCGATGCTGGATTAAACAAAGCCAATCGTATTTCTTTGCTACAGGACTTCTCAGAGCCTTTAATATGCTAACAGGGACTGTGAACCTCTAAGAGCAAGACACGCTGGGCAGTGTTGCCCACCTGTCGGAACATAGAATACTTTTCCCATGAGAGATTTACACTGGTGCCCCCAGAGGGGGAACAGAGGGGTGCAGCGTTCCCCAGAGTGCGGGCTGCGTCCACAAGGCATGTGACATTACCTTAGGGGGCCAGGAGAGGACCACAGGGATCTAGGGACGCAGTGATAACAACAACGAGGGTTTCACCCATCGTGAGATCTCCCTCCTGAGGTCTCCATGTGGTACTAGGGGGTCCCTGACACCTCTCACCGACGCTTGCTAACGTCACTTTGTAATTCTCTTTCTCTTAATTTCTATGGTTACATGAGTTGATTCACACCTCAAAAGAGTAAGTCAACGAAACGAGTGGGTCGGGCACCGGGCAGAATCACGCAGGGGGCTCGGGAACGGCCAGAGGGTGGGAGGCGCGGGTGGGGGCTGAGGTGCCCGCTCTGAGCCTTGGGGTTCGAATCCCGGCTCCGCTCCCCACAGCTGCGCGGCCCTTTCTCGGCTTTGCCCCCTTTCTGGCTAAACTGAGGCTACGAAGGGAAATCGATGAGCCAATCGACTATTCGATGAGCCCAGTACCAGGCAGACAGGAGTCCGCGACAAATATCGATCACTGTTGGGTTATCCCTCCGTGGTGGGGAGCGGGAGCCGTCTCCCTGGATGCAGGGACGAGGGGAGAAGCCGCCAGGGGACCCGAGTCCCCATCCCGGCCCCTCCGGGAATGGGGGCGGCCTGAAAGCGCCTCCTGCGGCTGCTCCCTGCTGCACACCCGCCGGCCCAGAGGCGACACCAGCTCACGATTTTTTGGATGAATAACTGACTCCAGGTCCCCGTTTGCATGGGGGCAGCAGGGGTGCTGTCCCGGTGCTGGCAGAGACACACGCACACTCGGCTCTAGCCTGGAGGTGGCGTCGGTCAGTTTTGCTCATCCATCACCTTTTCCCTCCCCAACCCACCCCCCGCCTGCACGCGTCCCCTTTTCAGAGGATGGTGTCCCCATCCAGCCAAAAGCCTTGGTGTCCCTTCTCTCCGTGTCCCCTCTTCTGCCTCTTAACCCCATCATGCCCCATCGGTTTTTCTTCCTCTTTCCCCAATCCCTCCATAGCTCTCCATCTCTGCCACCACCACCCTGGCCCAGCCCCGTCTCTCTCCCACGCCCAAGACACCTCCCTCGCGTCCCCCCGGCCTCTCTGGCCTTCCTTCGCCCACTTTCCGTATAGCTGCTGGGACGGTCACTTCAGAGTGCAACACTCATCATGGTGAGCCGCGGGGCCTTTGCACATGCCGTCCCTTCTCTCCCTCCCCGATCTGAAACACTCCTCCCTCCTTTTTGCACCTGGTTAACTGCAACTCATTCAGACTCAGCTCAAGTGTCACCTCCTCCAGGAAGCTCCCCCGGATCTTCCCTGACCAGGTCAAATCCTGTGATACAGTCTCTTACTGACACCCATTGCAGTTTATAACTGTGTGCTTATTTCTGTGGTCGCTTGATCAAAGCCAGTCTCGCCCAGGAGGCTGTGAGCAACTTGGGGACAGGGTCGTGTCTGCCTCGCTCACCGTCCCCCGCCGAGCACAGCGCCTGACACTTGGTACGTGCCCAATAACCATTTGCTGAGTTAATAAACATTCAGTGAAGAGGCAAATGGGGCGTCCTAGGTAATTCCAAGCCACAGGTAACCCAAAGTGGAACCAGACCCTGGCTTTGGGCTTCCCCACCCTCAGACACGGGCCACCGCGGGGCGGGGCGGGCGCGGGGGGGTGCTGCCAGCCGGAGTCCTGGGATGAGATGCCAGGAGCAGCCCCTGCCCAGAGATGCGGTGGGACACGCAGTTCCCGGGCGTGACCACCAGGTGGCGACGTGGCCCTGCTGGGGGCAGGTGGGCCCACCTTTGACAGTTGCCAAAAGGACACTTGCCAAAACTTCGCCGGGTGTGTGTGTTGGGTGTGGGGGTCCTCCTGAATCGCATGAGCTCATGAGCCTCTAGCCGGAAAAACACGCAGCGGCGGATCCAGGCTGGGGACCCGGCTCAGGTGCAGGGCCTTGGCAGGGCCCTGAAGCTTAACCGGCAGCCCAGCGTCACGCTCAGTCTACGACTGTCTACGACTCCAGGGACCCACCTCGCAAGCCCGTCTGAGGGTCCCCGCCCACACTCGTGCAGAGACACACACTCGTCTGGGGGCCCCGGCACTAGGCTAAGAGCCCCCCCCACCAACCCTGAACTTGGGGAAGCCGGAAGCCCGGACCAGCCCAGCCCGGCGCTGCTCTGCCTGCTGAAGTCACAGCGCCGTCGCCCAGTTCTCGGGATCCGCCCGCCTCGGGGGTCCCCGCTTTTGCCAAGCGCACTGGGCGGACCAGGAGGGGCCCTTTGGCCGGGGCTTAAATGTGGGCTCTGTCCAAATGAGATTATTCGCGCTGTCACTGAGTTATTAACACTCTGGGAACACAGAGGATCCCCGTCCCCCACCACGACTCTAAGCTTGTGCCCCCCAAATAAGGCCGCAGCATCTGGCCGGGCGCCAGGAGTCGATATCTTTCATAAACCCAGTAATTTCCAGTGACAGACACGACGAGGCTGCATTGTACCGTTCTGGTGCTGAGAATCACGTAGGTAAAGGCGTATGTGGACGAGCGACCACGGATCTGGTGGCCCTGTTTGGGGACTTCATTTAAAGTAACTGAAGTCTCAAGAAATGGCCTCGCGCGACCTCCCGGAAGCGTCCCCAGAGCCCTGCTGTAGACCCACCGCGGCGGGCCTCCCCGAGACAGGCCCTTCTCCGTAGCGGGGG
>CAUYPO010021112.1:0-10452 GCA_963574435.1 Cheirogaleus major | reverse complement strand
TTGCTGTGAGCTAGGCTGATGCCATGGCACCCTAGCCTGGGTGACAGAGTGAGACCCTGTCTCAAAAAAAAAAAAAGAAAAACAGAAAAGGACCAGAATTATTAGAAGGCATAGTATAAAATTGGAAAATTCAAATTATACTTGGTAAACAAAGAGTTAATATTTCTAATAGCCTCTGCAAATCAATATGAAAAAGGTGAATACCACAAAGAAATATGAGCAAAGAACTTTAACTGACATTTTACAAAAGAAGAAATGTAAATGGCCAAAGAATATGTGAAAATACATTCAATCTCTCTAGCATTCAAAGAAATAAAATGAAAATCACAATGAGATGCCATTTTTACCTACTGAATTGTCAATGATATTAAAAATCATTATACTAAGTATTTGGGAGAAGACAGTGAAAGGGTAACTCCCCTGACAGATGGTAAGAGGTTTTCTGGATGGATTTTAAGTACCGAGTGTGTCTTTTTTAACAGCAGTTTTGATAGTAAAGATTTTATTGCAGTTATTTTTGTTGTTGCTAACAGTGAAAGAAACAAACTCTGGCAGGCTTAAGCAAAAGAAAGCATTGTTGGAAGAGAATTATGGTATCTCATAGAATCTAAAATTGCACTGATTAGCTAGGCCTTGGTAATTGTGAGAATCCAGAATGCTCTGGGGACCTGATCAGCAGGAGTCTTGGCAATGAGAAGAATCAGGGCAGCTCTTGGAATCCCCTTTCTCTAGAATAATGTCAATGTCACTCTTCTCAGCTATGGCCTGGTGCTTAATAAGATCCCAGGAAAACTGCTTCCAGACAATTCTGCAGGACTCTGCCCAAAAGCCTTGTCATGTGTGATGACTTCTAGAGAACCGAGCTGACTCACGTGTCATGTTAATGCAAACTAAAACAGAGATAGGGAAGGGGAAGAAATCTAATAAGAATGATCATCAGTACTGCCACTGATAATATTTTAGGTTATTAAGTATGAAGTGTCTGATTTCCTTAAGTACTAAATTTAACAATTGGTATCTCTGACATTTCACTTTGAGACTTCTTGTTTTATGTTTATTGTGAAGGTATATCCTAAGTCTTGCAAACACACATTTTGGCTTGTGATTATCTTTCAAAAAATTTTAGGGCAATTTTTGTGAAACAATGAATAAGTCAAAAAGTTGTGTTATTTTCGAATATGAGTTCTGTCATGGAAGCAATGCAGGCAGCTTGAAATATCAATGAAATATTTGGGAAGGATGTGGCTAATGAATGCACAGTATGTGGATGGTTTGAGAAGTTCTGTTCTGGTGATTTTAGAAGTTCTGTTCTGGAAAATGAGCCACATGGGCAACCTGAGACCAAAGAGGATAATGATGAGCTGAAAGCTCTAGTGGTAGCAAAGCCATTTCAGTCTATGCGTGAATTAGCAGTAAGGTTTGACGTTACTATTCAAACAATATTAGACCATTTGAAACAAATTGGCAAGGTAAAGAAGCTGGATAGATGGGTTCTGCATGAATTAAACAAGCACCAAAAGAGAAATCGTCTTGCAGCTTGCCTTTCTTTGCTGTCACAACATAAAGGTGAACCATTTCTATATCCTCTTGTTACATGTGATGAAAAATGGATTCTTTTTGACAATTGCAAGTATTTGGTGCAATGGTTGGATAAAGATGAAGTACTGAAACACAGTCCAAAACTGAATATTCATAAAAGAAAGCTAATAGTGTCTGTTTGGTGGTTTCGTGCTGGTATCATATTATCCACTACAGCTTCATGAAACCTGGTCAATTGATTACAGTGGATGTCTGCTGAAACCAATTGGATGAAATGATGAGGATGCTTGTGATTAAGCAGCTGAGATCGGTCTTACAAGATAATGCTCAACCACAAACAGTGCTGCTCAAACTACAGAGGCTGGAAACTCTGTCATCCACCATATTCACCAGACCTTGTACCAACTGACTACCAGTTATTCCAGGCTTTGGACAACTTCTTGCAAGAAAAAATACTCAATTCTTAACAAGCCATGGAAAACACCTTTGGCAATTTCATCACCCCTCACTCTCCAGGATTCTTCACTGCTGGCATAAATAGGCTACCATTAAGATGGCAAAACTGTATGGATATTTTAGGTGCATACTTCAATTGTACTGCTTCTTGTCTGAGATATAATAAGCTACACTTTTGATTGAAAATCAGACATTTCATATTTAATGACCTAACAGTAACTCACATCTGAAAACCAACCAATCAATATTTGGTGCTTGCTATATGTTAAGGATGATGTTAGGCTCTAGAAATAAATACAACAAATCTTGCATTTTATATAATTATTACTCTTTTTAAAAAAAAATTGGTCTTGATTTCTTGCCAGCTCAGTTCATTAGATGTCTTCACACTGTGTTTTTGTGGTGATTCCACATAGTTTACATGCAATTGATAGATAATATTTCATATATGCTTTATATTCCACAGATCTAGCAATATAATTAAAGAAAATTGGTTGGAGCTCTGTCTTTGCTTGCATATGGTGAGAAAATTTTCAAATGCAGTCAGGAAACTTTGAAATTTCAATTTGCAAAGAAATAATTACAAATAAATGTAAAAAATGATAAATAATCCTGTAATGAAGGAAGCCACTTGGTGGGTTCAATCTTTAGCCAACATATTTTAGTATTCAACCTAAGTTGTTTAAATATCTGTATGTAATAAACCTATATTTTAAAATATTTTATATTTTAAATTTATTAATGAAGACTTTCCTATATCTCAATTTTTAATGAGACATAAGAGAACAATATTAGAAAAGAAGAATAATGCAGTAATTTATACATAAAAAAGTATATAGGAGTAAATCATAATCATTAAGATCTTGGACCCTGTCTTTTAAATCTGGATAACCAAAGTCAAATTATGTAACTTCTCTAGGCCTCATTTTCTTTATATGAAATTAAAGATATTAATAGTTAATACATCATGGTATTACATGATAATAAATTAGCTAATACATATTAAGTGCTTAGCAAAGTAGCTAACAAATAATTTTAGTCAATGTTCATTCATATGATATATTAAGTATATTGGAATACTGATACACACAGATGATAAGTAGAAAGAACATCACCCATGTATTTATATCCCTAGGTTAAGCTATGATCAACTCATAGTTTAAATAGCTGAATTTAATATGGTAGTTCAGAAAACTTGAACTTCAGTCATGATCTACAGAAAGTTAGATTATTGAACTCCAATAATATAAACATAACACTGATTTTTAGAATTGTTAGTTGGGAGTGTGAATGATTTAAACATTTATGTAGACTTAATTATAGACTATATTATCCAAATACATCTCTGGCCTTTGAAGGCATCAGTTTCCAACATGAGTAGCATTTGTAATGACAATTATAGAATCCTAAGAACAAGCTTTTGAAAAGGTAAAAATGTATTTATTTAGTATATAATTTTTTTAGAGGCAGTTGTCCACTTTGTTTTCTAGAATTACCTCAAAGGAACCATAGCAGTCAAGCAATTTGTCTTGGAATGGGAAGAGGAAAATCTGAAGCAGAATGGTAAGATTGTAAATGTAAAGATAATAGGCAAGGAGGACTAAAGGTTGAATAAACAACTTTTTAAAGGACCAACTTGAGGGGAAAAAAACCTTTTATATGAGATCAGATATTTTGATTAAAATATGTATGCTGGCATTTTTTTATTTCAGAATATTACAGGGGTACAAACATTTTGGCTACATAAATTGCTTTTGTATCATTTGAGTCAAAGTTATAAGTGTGCCTGTATCCCAGATAGCATGTATTGTACCCGTTAGGTATGAATTTACCCATCCCCGTCTCCCTTCTCCCACCTGCCATTTTTTTATAGAAGACAAATATAATGAAAAAATAAAAGCAAGAATGTCATCACACATCAAAGACTTTCAAGGGATTCATTTAAATTTCCATTTAGATATTCAGTTTAAAAAATCAGCAGCAAAACAACAAACAGGTGGTAGTGGAAATTAAATGAAAAATATTAAAATATCCTAAATTGAGTGAACTCATGTAGTTATAAGACAGACTTCGGGCCACTTATCAATTACACATTTAAACCACTGGAGGACAGGGATTACAGCCGACACATCTTTGTATCCCCAAAGCGCTGAGCATAGTGACTTGCATATTGCAGATATTCAGCAAATATTTGTTGAAAGCAGAATTCTTTATGGAATGCAAAGTAGGTGGAAGACATTTGTGGAACTCATACTTTCCAGGGACAGACAAAACTAACAAACATCAATTAACCAAACAACATTTATACAATGCAAAATGCAGGAAGATTTAGATAATAGTAACATAATAAAGTAGTACATTTTTTTAAATGATTTTGTTGAGTCAATAGTCAAATAGAATTCAAAAGGAAGACCAATGTGATTATGAGTTTGTATAGAAAACTTTGTGTGGAAGATAGACATTGATTTGTGCTTTGAAGAATGGAGAAATTTAGAAATATGGAGTGATAAAACATAGTAAGGTAAGTAAAAGGCTGTTTTAATATGATCAGCTTCAAGGTAAATTACAAAAATTGTTATTAATATTCATGGTATCAAACTGAACACAAAGGAAATAAAGAAACTAATAAATCAATATAGAATACTTTATTCTGACCTTATTTTGTAAATCCCGTATGAAGCTGCTATTTAAAGGCATCCTAATTTATATCTGCATGATGGAACTAGTAACTGCCACACTGCTAGATCTATTAGAAGAAAGTATGTCTTTTGGTTCAGTTAATTCAATTCCACAAGTATTTATTAAGTACTTATCTGAGCAAAGCACTATAGAATCATCCATGTACAAGCAATTAAAATTTAACTGGTTCAGAGAATATTTGCTACATCATTTAACTTTAAAAAAGAGTTAACTGTTACCATATCTCTTCTTGATCATCTTATAGAAGTTCCTTAATTTAGAGGTTTTAGATTAGAGTGGAGATGATGACACCCAAAGTAGGTATCTAAGTCTTCATATTCAAGCTGGGTTTAGAGAAACATCATTATTTTTAAAAACAGCTTTACTTTTTAGCATGTTTTACCATTTTTCACTATACTTTCACATCTATTAACTTAATTAATTCTCAGGGCCACTCATTAAATTTAACTAGGCAGGTATAATTTTATTTTGCATATCAGGAAAGTGAGGCTGAGAAAGTTAAATGATTTTCTAAGAGCTTTCTTCTGGTTGACTGTTTGGGAGCCACACCTTGAACACAAGATCCTTAGAAAAAAAATCAAATATGTTTTCAGCCGTACAATGCTACAACAGTAGTGGCCATGTTGTTACGTTATCCAGTGGAGAAATTAGTTCACAGAAGCTTTTATGCTATTTCTAAATAGGCTGAGGGGTCGTATGTAAGAAAATCTTATTGAGAGGGTCATCTGAATGTTTCAGTGCCATGGGTCTAACTATACAGAGATATGTCTAGGTGAGTAAAATAAAGGGGAAAATTATATAAAATTTTCAAAATAATTTATTAGATTTTGCCCCCTCCTCTATGGGATGACTGGCAATCAGACATTTTTGTTTGTCGCAACTAGAGTTGGTAGGTGCTAGTGGCATCTAGTGGGTAAAGTCTAGGGAAACTGTTTAACGTGCCATAGGAGAGTCCCCTCCCATCCACAGACACAAACATACAACAGACGAGTACCTGGCCCCAAATCTCAATAGCCAGAGGTTTAAAATACCCTGGTGTACCCAATCAAGATAATTCAGGTAAAATAAATTGATGTTTGATAAAATAAAAAGTTTTGATGTGCTTCTGATGGTTACATAAGCTATAGAACTGCCTCCTTCTGAGCCTTAATTTATTTGAGACTTGGAGATTTGAAAGTTGCCAAATTTACTTCTCTTCATCAATATTTTCTTTTATATCTTGACACTTGGAGAAATAAATGAAAGAATACCATTCCCTCATGTGATTCCTCCCCTCACATTGCCATTATTATTATTTTTGAATAACAAATAATGCTGCAGGTTAAAGTTTCTAAGCCTTAGTGTGTAATTCACCTTTGTTTAGTTTAAAAGAATAAATTCAGTAAAAATGATTCCTGGTCAAGGAAGAGTGAGTCATGAAATTCATGAAATAAGAAATAAATGTAACACAGAAATGTCTTTTTCACTTCATCACTCCTTGTTTGTATTTCTTGTTGAAATATCCCAGAGGCCAGGTTGGTTTTGTCAGGTCGCTTAGGCTTCAGTGCATAAATATGTCTAGCAACATCTGTTAATTTGAGAGTCATGACACAATCGATACTGATTCTCATTAATTTGATATTGATAAGTGTACATTTTGAGGATGAAAGGAATACATGAGACTAAGAATCCAGGCAAGAATCATTTCATGAAGAATCTTGTATAACACATAAAGGAATATGAACTTTACCCACTAGGTGATAGAAGACCCTACCTGAGTTTGATCAGAAGTGTGTCGGATGGAGTCAGCTCTACTTTTAGATAAGTCAATTTGATGGTTATGTGGAGGATGGATTTTGTTCATCAAGGTAAAGACAAGGAGAGAAATTAGAACATTCTTGCTGTAGATTTAAAGATGTTAAGGATCTGAAGTAAAAGAGTGGTTATAGAGATGAAAATAGTGGGCAGTTAAAAAAAATCAAAGAGGAAATTGACAGAATTTGATGATGAATTGCATTGAAGATTTCAGGGATGAAGGAGGAAGAGAGGAGTGAAGGACGATTTTTTGTGCTTTCTATACGGGAACCTCCTAGTGTGTAATAGTGCCTTGAGGAAAGGGTTAGCAGAAACCTGACAGTCTCATCAGGGATATTTCTTTGGAGGTTCCAAGCCTCAGATAGACGTTTAAGCGAGATAATACTTCTCAATCACATTCTTTGCTTAGGGATATCTTCAGGGATTTTAGCACAGAGGGGTAATGTGCACAAGAATCAAGCGTTGGAGAAATACATAGATAAAAAGATAAAGATAATTATATTACATAATCTGTTTGCTTTTGATATATGAGTTCTATGCTCATGGGCCTTGTCTGTTTTGTTGACTGCTCTGTTCTCCAGCACCCAGAAGATGAGTACATCTGTTATCACACCAACAAATATGTGTTGAATGAATTCATTATGTGATTAAATTGTGTAAAATAACCTTATCTGACCAAAATATACAATATGCATACTACATCAATTAACTTTTCCTCAATTCATTCATGTAAGCAACAAATATGACTGAGCAATACATCTTGTGATGGTCTCTACATTTGCAAACTGAAAAAAAAGTTATCTTCCGCTAACATTTCCAACACACTGTGGTGGGCCAGGAAAGAGACCACAGTAATCACTCCCATTCAGAAAGGGGGATGATGAGAATCACATAGTAATTGCTGATCCACAGCAAGTCTAAAATTCCACCAGACAGATATTGTGACACTCTTTATTTTGGGTACAGGGAATATTGTGGGTAGGCTCCAATTCTGGTCCTGATAGTAGCTCCCTAGTTCATTATTCTCCAAGGCTTTGACTATACGCTCCAGGTGGGCCTCCTTGTTCCATGATGCTTCTTCATAACATCTGAGGGAGGCACTGAAGAAAGGGCCCTCCCTTGGCAGCTGAGCTACATTTTCAGCCTGCCCTCTTGTCTTTACAAAGTTGGGGGCCAGTAATTATTCTACTTCTTTAACAGTCATGACCTTTTTTGGTTTAGTTTTGTAGCACTCTTGGCAATGCTACTATCAAAAACCTTTTTAAGAAAATATATTTGATACCACTGGCTACCATGTCCCAGTATATCTAATAGACTGAGATATTTTATGATTGTTATAAATCTGTGTATTGTGTCCTTAGTCCCTTTTTACTGAGTCGTTTAATTGAAAGAAAATAAAAATTTGCTTTCTTCTATTTTTACTTTTGTATTTTATTTTTTAATTGACATATAATCATTGTACATATTTAAATGGTACATAATGATTACATCAGATTAATTAGCATATCCATCATCTCAAATACTTTTTTCATGTTGTGAATATTCAATATCTTCCTTCCTATATTTGAAACTGTATATTATAATTGACTATAGTTACCCCACTGTGGTGCTGAACATTAGAACTTCCTCATCTCTAGCTACAGTTTTTTATCCTTTAACAAATCTTTTTCTATTCCTCCCTTCTCCCTACCCTTCCCAGCCTATAGTATCTTCTGCTTTACTTTTTACTTCTAGGAGATGAACTTTTTTTTAACTGCCACAAATTTTTTTTATTAAAATAAATATTCTTATTGGGAGAAAATTTACTTTATTATTTAAAGAAATAAAAATTTACTAGAAGATAATTTTAATTCAATCAGAGGTCTTAACAGAAGGTATAACAGTTTTACTTTGCCTTCGAATACTCTTTCTCCTCACTTCACACTTTCTTTTGAACATTTAAACATTTTTCATTTTTATTTTTATTTTACTTTACTTTTAGAAATTTAGGAGGTACAGTTTTGCTACATGGATATATTGTGTAGTGGGAAAGTCTGGGCTTTTTGTGTAACCATCACTCAAATAGTATGCATTGTACCCATCAGGTAATTTCTCATCCCTTACCCCACTCCCATCCTACCACATTTCCAAGTCTCCAGTGTCTATTCCACTCTCTATGTCTATTTGCACACAATATTTAGCTCCTACTTATATGTGAGAATAGTATTTGACTTTCTGAGTTATTTCATTTGAGATAATGGCCTCCACTTCCATCCATGTTGTTTCAAAAGACATGATTTTATTACTTTTTATGACTGCACAATATTCCATGGTGTGCGTGCCTGTGTGTGTGTGAGTATGTAAATGCACACACCACATTTTCTTTATCTAATCATCCCTTGATGTACACTAATTTGCTTCCATACCTTTGGCATAGTGAATTGTCCTGCAATAAGCATTCGGGTGCAGGTGTCTTTTTGATATAATGGTTTATTTTCCTTTGGGTAGATACCCAGTAGTTAGAATTGCTGGATTGAATGGTAGTTCTATTTTTAGTTTTTTGAGAAAACCCCATACTGTTTTCCATAGAGGTTGTACTAATTTACATTCCCATCAACAATGTAGAAGTGTTCCCTTTTCTCTGCATCCTTGCCAACATCATTATTTTTTGACTGTTTTATAGTACCCATACTGACTGGTATGAGATGATATCTCATTGTGTTTTAGGATTTCTGTGATGATTAGTAATGTGGAGCATTTTTTATAGACCTTTTGGCCATTTGTATGTCTCCTTTTGAAAAATGTCTGTTAATTTCCTTTGCCCACTTTTTATGGAATTGTTCTTTTTCTTTTTGAGTTGTTTGAGCTCCTTGCAGATTCTTAACGCTAGTCCTTTGGTGGATGCATGGTTTGCAAATATTTTCTTTAATTCTGTACGTTGTCTATTTACTGTTTATTGTTTTCTTTTGTACAGAAGCTTTTTAGTTTAACTAAGTCCCATTATCTATTTTTGTTTTTTGATTTTTTTTGTTTGTTTTTGCACTTGCTCTTTAGGATTTATTCATGAATTCTTTGCTTAGGCCAATTTCCAAAAGAGTTTTTCCTAGGCTTTTTTCCAGAACTTTTATATCAGATCTTACATTTAAGTCTTTGATCCATCTGGAAGTAATTTTTGTATATGGTCAAAGATAAGGATCCAGTTCATTCTTCTGCATGTAGCTATCTGATTTTCCCAGCACCATTTATTGAATAAGGTGTCCTTTTCCCAGTGTATATTAGGTTGCTGGTATGCAGCTTTATATCTGAGTTCTCTATTCTGTTCCATTGATCTATGTATGTGTCTATGTTTATGTACCATACTGTTTGGATTACTATAGGCTTATGGTATAATTTGAAGACAGATTTATCACTTTGCTTAGGATGGCTTTAGCTAGACAGGCTCTTTTTTGATTTCATATATATTTTAGGGTTGTTTTTTTCTAATTCTGTGAAAAACAATGCTGGCATTTTGATAGGAATTAAATTGAATAATGTAGATTACTTTGGGAAGTATGATAATTTTAATGATATTAATTATTACAATTCATGAACATGGAATGTTTTTCCATTTGTTTGTGTTGTCTATAATCTTTTTCATCAGTGTTTTGTAGTTTTCCTTGTAGTGATTTTTCACCCCCCTTGGTTAAATGTATTCCTAAATATTTAATTAATTAATTAATTAAGTAAGTAGCATTTTAGATGTGATTCAGGTCTTGATTCGGTTCTCAGCTTGGTAATTTTTGGTGTATAGAAATGCTACTAATTTTTTTTTTTTTTTTTTTTAGGTTCTAGCTACTTGGTTTCTTTTTTTTTTTTTTTTTTTTTTCGTTTATTTCATCAAATAATGGGGGTACAAATTTTTTTAGGGTTACAAACATTTGCCCCGCCGCCCGGCGCCCCCGCCGGGGCGGGGGGGCGGGGGGGGCCAGCCCCCCGGGGGGCGCG
>CAUYPO010021110.1:0-14905 GCA_963574435.1 Cheirogaleus major | reverse complement strand
CTCTAGTAACATTAGTTCAACTTTTTACTTCTGTGAGATCAAATTTTTTAGCTTCTGCATATGGATAAGAACATGCAGTGTTTAACTTTCTATTCCTGGATTATTTCACTTAACATAATATTCTCCAGTTCTATCCATGTTGCCATGAATGACAAGATTTCATTCTTTTTGTGGCTGAATAGTATTCTGTTGTATATATTTACCGCATTTTATTTATCCATTCATCTATTGTTGCACACATAGATTATTCTATATCTTAGCTATAGAGATAAGTGCTGCAATAAACATGGGAGTGCAGATATTCTTCAGTGTACTCATTTCCTTTCCTTTGGATAAATGCCAAGTAGTGAGATTGCTGGGTCATATAGTAGTTTTATTTGTAGCTTCTTTTTTGATATGTTTTGAGGGCTTGCCATATAATTGTGCAGCTTAAGAATTAATCTTAGGAGAAGGAGTATGTGCCCAGCCCAGAGTGGCATGAGAGTCATACGTTCCGGCTTAGGTTCACCTAACAAACAGGGTTGCTGCTTAAAGGCAGAACAAAGAGTTTGAGCTTCTGCACGTAAGCAAATGTTTCCCAGCCCCACAGCCCTGGGAGTCTGGAGGCCACTTGATAAACATCTTGCCCTGATGGGTGCTGCTTGAACTCATGGGATGGCTGGTTAGTCAGTGACGGGTAAGATTCCTCAAGGAGGAACAACCTAAGACAGGCACAGCTGCAGGGGGCCAGGCCGAAAGGGATGGGAACGGAAAGTTTCCCTTTGTGGCTGCATTACTTATCTGTGCGTATCTCAAACTCTGGCTTATGGCCGTAGACTTAAGCAACTGCATTAAGACCCTGAGTCATGGGACATCTGTGTCCTTAGGCTACGTGTTCTGGAATTTATGGCCGTTGCTGCAGTGCCTAGGTGGTCACGTATAAGGAAGTAACTTTGATTTTTAGAGTATAAGAATAAAATGACTGGGGTGTTCGGCGCTGCAGTCTTGTACCGTCTTTATGTGTGTCCGTGTCTTTCTTTGTGTGTTTCTTTGTGTTTTGTGTTCATCCCCCGTCCTTCAAATGGGCCACGACAGATATGTATATTTTTACTTGTAGTTTCTTGAGAGACCTCCATACTGTTCTCCATAGTGGCTGTACTAGTTTAAATTCCCACCAACAGTGTATAAGAGTTCCTTTTTCTCCACATCCTCACAAGCATTTATTTTTTGTCTTTTTGATAATGGCCATCCTAACTGGGGTGAGGTGCTTATCTCATGGTTTTGATTTGCATTTATCTGAAGACTAATGATGTTGATCATTTTTTCATATATTTTTTGGCCATTTGTATGTCATCTTCTGAGATATGTCTGTTCAGATTGCCCATTTTTTAATCAGATTGTTTGTTTTATTGCTGTTGAGACATTTGAATTCCTTGTATAGTCTGAATATTAATCCTCTGTTGGATAAATAGTTTGCAGATATTTTCTCCCATTCTGTAGGTTCTCTTTTCACTCTGGTGATTGTTTCCTTTGGTGTGCAGAAGCTTTTTAGTTTGTTATAGTCCCATTTGCTTATTTTTGCCTTTGTTGCCTGTGTTTTGAGGTCCTTTTCATAAAATATTTTCCCAGACTAATGTCCAGAAGTGTTTCCCCTATGTTTTCTTCTAGTAGTTTTTATAGTTTCAGATCTTACATTTAGGTCTTTAATCCATTTCTATATAATTTTTGTACAGGGTACGAGATGGGGATCTATTTTCATTCTTCTGCATATGGATATCTAGTTTTCCCAGTACCATTTATTGAAGAGACTCTCCTTTCCCCAATGAATATATATAAGAATACTCTGGTCATTAATCCCTGTCAGACAGATAATTTGTAAATATTTTCTCCTATTCTGTTGATTGTCTCTTCATTTTGTTGGATTGTTTCCTTTCTTTCTTATTTTTCATTTTTGAGTTTTGGTGGTTTTCTGTAGTGATAAGATTAGATTCTTTACGCTTTGTCCTTTGTGTTTGGCTCTACCAATGAGTTTTATAATTTCATGTTTTTTCATGATGGTAGTTATCATCTTTACGCTTTCAGATGTAAGACTCTCTTAAGCATATCTTGTAAGGCTTCTAGTAATGATGAATTTCCTCAGTTTTTCCTTGTCTGAGAAGAACTGTTTCTCCTTCATTTCTAAAGGATAGCTTTTCTGGGTATAGTATTCTCAGCTGACAGTTTTGTTCTTTCAGGACTTTGAATATATCATCCCCTTCTCTACGGCCTTCAAGGTTTCTGCTGAGAAATATACTGTTAGTCTAATGGAGATTCTTTTATACATGACTTGATGTTTTTCTCTTATTGCTCTTAGAATTTTGTCTCTGTCTTTGACTTTTGACAATTTTACTATAGTGTGCCTTGGAGAGGTCCTATTTGGGTTAAATTTATATGAGGACCTGTGAGCTTCCTGGATCTGGTTATCTCATCCTGCTGTGACTTAGAAAGATTTTAGTTATTATTTCTTAAATATCTTTTTACTCCTTTTGTCTTCACTTCTCCTTCTAGAAATTCGATAATGCATATATTTTTCACTTAATGGTATCTCATAAGTCCTGTATGTTTTCTTCATTCTTTTTTATTTTCTTTCTTTCTTTCTTTCCCTCTCTCTCTCTCTCTTTTTCCTTCCTTCCTTCCTTCCTTCCTTCCTTCCTTCCTTCCTTCCTTCTTCCTTCCTTCCTTCCTTCCTTCCTTCCTTCCTCTCTTTCTCTCTCTCTCTTTCTCTCTTTCTCTCTCTCTTTCTTTCTTTCTTTCTTTCTTTCTTTCTTTCTTTCTCTCTCTCTCTCTCTCTCTCTCTCTCTCTCTCTCTCTCTCTCTTTATTCTTTTTCTCTCTTTCTTTCTAAGCATGGAATGTGCTTATCAAAAGCCTTCTAGAGCTTCTCATTTTTCTCCTACATGGCTTCCATGCCATAAATGGAGAGGGGTCTGCTCAGATCTTCTCCACGCCTTCATCCAGAGGATGGCAGCACCAGATTTGGCAGGACGGCTACTGACTGTCAACCATTCCTCAGTGTATCACTGGTGATAAACAGCAGTAAGAAAAGGAACAGGAGCTCCTTAAGGTCTAGCCCTCTCTGTTCAAACAAGAACAAAGGCAACTACTGCC
Organism: Cheirogaleus major; assembly: GCA_963574435.1. Taxonomy (NCBI): domain Eukaryota; kingdom Metazoa; phylum Chordata; class Mammalia; order Primates; family Cheirogaleidae; genus Cheirogaleus; species Cheirogaleus major. The sequence continues at coordinate 11,780 of CAUYPO010021110.1, read as the reverse complement.
CATGAAGGACCAATCTGCTGTCCGTGTGACTCATGACATCCATCACTGTGTTCTAAATTAACTGTCTCTACAGCATTTAGATTTTACAATGCCAAGTGAACTCTACCTTCCCTAATAGTTACAAGTTGTTATTTTTACTGCTACATTTTAGTTATTCTATGGGTCTGGAAGCTCACTTTTGTAAGCTAAAACCTTTGACTGGGTCTGACTTAAGTGACAGGATATAGTAAATTTTAAAATATGGTAAATCTTAGAAGCTTAGGGATATAGACATCCCTGTCTGCTGAGTGACCATTTTACAGAGAATTAAAGCAGGTATTATGGAAAGTAAGAAAGAAAGCAAAAGATTATATTATTCCAATAGAGTTTTTATACCTTGAAGAGGAAAGAACAAAAGAAAAAATTCTATGAATGCAAAAAATAGAAATCTATACATACTTAAGTGTGTGTGTGTTTAAAGAATTCTAGAGACAGCCTGGACAGCTGCTGAAAATATGCAGCATCAAGTGCTGCATGATTTTTATTGCATATAACTTTCAGTGGAATCAATAACAGTGCAAGTACTGCAGGTTGTGACAGAGAAGTGGGCCGTGAACATCTGAAGGTGCAGTTGTGGTGATTATATTGCAAATCTCCCTCCATTACCCAGTAGGTAATGGGATAAAATACCATTCTAGCAGTAAAGGACAAATAAGTTAGCTTGATGAGGACTCTATGATTGCACCCACAGATATATAAGGAAGAGGAAGAGTGGGCGAGTTTTCTTGACTGCATTTCTGTAATTGGCAGTACTATGCTTGAATTTTGAGAAAGGAAAATATTCTTGGCTTTTTTGCTTCAAATTCTAAGAATGTGGTCAGACAAAGAGATTGATCTTTATGTAGACTGGCTTTGGTAAGATTGTCATCTCCAAGTTAAGGAATTTTAAAAATATGCTCCTAACCCCAACCCCCATATTATAGTTCATTTATTTCATGGTAAATTTTAAAAGCTTAGTTTCTAGGTCTATCTGTTTGGCCATCTCCCCAGTTTGAAGATAGCAAAGAGAGAACACACTGCTCCTTTATCCTAGTTAATTCCTATGTGCTTCTCAGGTTTCACTTACCAATAAGTTTTGTGTAATCATTTCCTCTTCCCCTCATTGGATCATGTTGCCTCATTGGATGCTTTCATATTAGCCTGTACTTTTTCATTTTACCAATTTATTAAAGCTTGTCATTGTGTATTTTTGTAATTATTTCTTTTATGTTTATCACCAGATAGCTGATATTTATTGCCCTTTTTATTCTATCTAAAATAATCTTATTTTGTTTGGGGTGGAAATTTTCCCATCTAAAATCTACATTTCATAGGCTCCTATGCAGTTACAGTCGGCCATGTGACATAATTCTAACCATTAAGATGTAGGTAAGTTATATGGTGAAGCTTCAGGGAATGCTCTTTAAGATGGCAGGAGACACAGCTGACTTGGATGTCTTTTGCCTATCATCCTTTCCCTTTTCCTACTTGGCACCCAGTCACAATATTGGAAGAGAAAAAGCCACTTTGCAAGCACAAGACAGCAAGCATAAGATGACAGCCTCATACTATGCTGAGGCTGAGTAGAAAGACAGATATACAATGGACTCCCCAATGGCATTGCAGAGCCACTATACTCCTTGGGACTTTATTTTAACACAAGAAAAATAACCACGTTGCTGATTGTCAGTGCCTTTAAAAAAAAGAGTTTCTCTTACTTGCAGTGGCACAGAAAGGTAAGCAAAGAAGGAATGCTATTAAGACTATTTCACCTGGAGAAGAGGGCTACATTCCATTAGATAGTATAACATGGCTTTAAAGAGTGATGTGGGGGAAAGTTATATGTGCTTTCCTGGGAACTCATGAGTGGAGAAGTCAGTAGAAGAGAAGAAAGTTGAGACTGAAGTGAAGACACCACTAGAGAAAAACAGAACTGCTCATTATATGAGTTAAGTCAAAGGAAATGGAAAGGAAGTTATGAGGTCTGCGGGCTGTCTAATGCTCCTGCTGAGAAGTGTGGTTGAGTTAGAGGAGAGAGGCTCACTGTGGTTAGTATACTTAGAGTGCATTAAATGTGGAGTGAATTGATTTTATACAACTATCCTCAGCCATTTTTAAAGAAAAATAATGACTAATGCATCCCTGCAAATGTGTTTCTCCAGAAAAGCTTTTGGGGAAGGAGATTTATTTTATGTAATCCCTTTTCATCTATGTTATAGAATATTTAGTGTGCTTGTTTGACCTTGAGAACTATACCTCTGGTTATTAGGCAAAGAAAGGCTAGCCAAAGACGAAAAATTTATATTGAGCACTATCCTTATAAAATCAACCATTTAAGTTAAAATTTCTTTCTTATACTTACATATACAGATTACATTGCCAATAAATGAAAAACTCTGCTTTTGAAGGCCAGTTCTATAGGTCAAAGTACAGCCCAAGTTAGGGAGCAATTCTCTTTCTACTATTCCTACCCGATTCCTTCCTCTAGAAATATTTTCCCAAATGGCACCAGCTATGGGCCTCAGCCCATCCACACTAGGGAAAGGCCCAGCCCTTCCCACGAAACAGGCCAAAACCTCTCATTGAAGGCAAATTCTGGTCTCACTTATCTAGAGCTTGCATCTGACCTTCTGAGCTTTACACTGTTCCTTTCTTTTCCCCATTCACTAGGCTATTGTTTGCCTTAAAATAGTGCTTGCTCCATATACGTGCACTATTTATATCCTCCTGCTTCTTGCTGATTGACCTAGCTTAGGAATCCTTACTTGCCCTGATCTTGGATAGTTTGTGTACACATCCTTATTGGCTTGTCTTGTGGATCCCTATGGATCCATTTCCTGCTCTGTCTTCTAGTACTTGCTCAATCAATAACAATATGCCTCTGCTTCCTTGGTTCTTTGGCTGGGCCCTTGCAACTTGTTGAATTCTTTCATAGGGTTAAGCACAGAGAAGCAGAAAGAGACAGGACTATTCAGCAGGAAATTTATATAAGCACATAACATGCACATATTCCAGATACAAAATAGAAGCCAGACTTCCTGCCATGGCCATGTTTATAGCATCCCTCTTGCAGCAAGTCAAGAACTGGTTAGTCCCTGGAATCTGATTTTATGAGTGGGCTCCATTTCAGATGTCCATATTTCAAGTCCTTAACTATCAATTCTTTTTCTTTTTTTAACACTTTTTCCTTAAAGGGACATCAAACTTAACCTGTCCAAAAATAAGAGAGGCTTATGGTGTAAAAACTATTAATTTCTCCTTTTTTTGCAGTTTGTTTCCTATTTTCAATGCTTTTATTGTTCCTAGGGAGTAGAAACTAAGGATAGTGTAGTTCCCTGTTGGTAGTTCAAATTCAAATCTTGGGGTCCTTATCCTCTCCCAAAGGATGAGCCATGTGGAAAGGTTGCAGTATACAGTCACAGAACCTTATTTCTCTAGATTTGAAAAGGGTATAAGAGTTATTTTCATCATTTAACCCACATTTTATCTTGGTAACTGGAACATGGTAGGCATTTGAGAAGTATTTATTGAACTGAGTCCTGATTATATTGATAGCTAGCTGGGTGACATTGTCCTAGTCTTTTCATTTCCATTTAGTAGAAGAGAAATTTGAAGCTCAATATCTGTTCTTCCACTAGGACTTTTGTAATTAAGATAATGAGAGTATTTATAAATTTAAAGCACCATACAAATTATACCATATTGTTTTAGTTTCCTGGTGCTCTAACAAAGTACCACAAACTGTGGTGGCATAAAACAACAGAAACTTATTCTGTCAGAGCTTTAGAGGTTAGAAGTCTAAAATCAAGATATCGGCAATGTCATGCTCTCTCTGAAGAATCTAGGGAAAAATCTGTTCCATGCCTTTCTCTTAGCTTCTATGTAAGCTTGGCTTGTAGCTGCATAACTCCAAATTCTGCCTCCATCTTCACGGGGTGTTCTTTCTTCTATGTGTGTGTATCTCTGTCTACAAATTTCCCCCTCTTATAAGGACACTAGTCATATTGGATTAGAGCCCACCCTAATGACTCAACTTGATTACATCTGCAAAGACCTTATTTCCAAATAATGTCACAATCATGGGTACTGAAGGTTAGGACTTCAACATATATTTTTGGGAGGCTCAATTCAACCCATAACACACACGAATCTCTTACCCAAAATCCTTTGGCCAGAGGTATTTTGGAATTCAGAGGTTTTCAGGTTGTATGTAGAAAGGTAGTACACTGTGTATATAATCTATTAAGTATCACTCCCAGTAGGTTCTAGAGCAGTACCACGTGTTCAAACACTGTATACTTTTCATATATGGTAAAACACAATCATATTCATACTAAGTGAGATAAATAAAGACAACTAATAGCATCTTATCCATTCAGGTCACATTTTACTGCCAAATGAGTTTCAACTTAACTTTCAGTTTGGAGATTTTTTTTGGATGTCATAATAGCAGATAATGGATTATGGAGGAATATCATACTGACTTGAATACCATTCCCCTGGAAATCTTTGTCTCGGATTCCTTTCTTCCTTATTCCCATTGTCATTATTCTAATTCTGGTCCTCATTAATTCATGACTAAACCACCATACTAGGTTATTTCCTGATTGTCTCCTGCTTTTACATATTCGTAACTTCCTAACCAGTCTCTTTCTCTCTTTCCTCTTCTTCCCTCTTCGATCCCATTTGCACTCTGTCACTAGATTAATCTTACTGTTAAGCAGCTCTGACTAAGCCATTCCCCTGATCAGATACCCTGTATCAGTCCCCATCATGTACTGAGTAAATATAATACTCTTCAATAGAGCATTCAGTGCTTCTACAATCTGGGCCTTCTTCTTGCATGCAAGATCCCTGGGTGAAAGCTCAACTGGACCACTCACTTTTTTTTATCACTTGCCCCAGAGTGTCCTCCCAGTATGTATGCTTTTTCCCACTGCTTAGAAGATATGCCCCCCAAGCCATGACTTCTAAATATCCAAATTCTACCATTTGTCAAGGCCAAATTCAAATGATATCTGCAGGAAGCTGTCTTTGATTCTTTCAGTTGGATGCCACCTCATTTTGTTCCTCTTTGCCTCACAATAATGATGAGGATAACATTTTTAAGCACTTGCCATGTGCTAGGCACTGTTCTCAGAGCTTTACATGTACTGGTTTAATCCTCACAACAATCTGTAAGTCATATTTGCAACCCTGCTTTACATTTGTAGAAACTGAGGTTCAGAGAAATTAAGTAACTTTCTCAAAGTCACAGAGCAGGTTAATGGCAGATCTGGAATTTGAATATGGTGTGTAGCTCCAGAGCTTACATATTTAACCACTGTAACCTTTATTGTACCCTTATATCATTCATCACTCTCTCAGGTTGTGAATATCAGCATCTATCTCCCTATCTAGATACTAGCTTTTTAATTTAAAAAGCTGTCTGGATTTTAATCTTTGTATCCTCCTTAGCATGGTATTTTGCACATACAAGAATTTATTTCCTATTTAACGCAATACAACCTGTGTTAATAGATTAACCCTGAATTCTTAGTGACTTAACATGGTAAAGTTTATTTCTTGTTCACATAGCCAGTCATTGTAGGTGTTTCTGGTTTGGTGGCTTTTCTCCCAGGGAAAATTTAAGGGCCTGGTTTTTTCATCTTTTGACTCTGTTTTTATCACCTGACTTTGAAGGTTGCCCCAGGCTTTTCTTCCTTACAGCCAGATGGAGAGTGATTAGTATGTATGAAAGACTGTGAGAGGTATGCATGGACTAGGCCTAGAAATGGTGTACATTATTCCACTGGCCAACACTCAGTCATTTGGCCACACTGAACTGCAAGGGAGGCTGAGAAATGTAATCAAGTTACATTTTTATGTGTCCAGGAGGAAAAGGAAACAGCAAATGGCATGAGCACAAGTAAATAGTGAGTGGCGTGCCACAGAGAGGGTTTCAATTAATTCATCAACCCCCTTTGAGTACAGTCTTCCTACCATTCACAAAATGCCCCAAACCAAATCATCATGCAGACCATGTTTCTCCACCTTGTTCTTGGGATAATTGGAAAATTTATGTCAAACATCTTAGTAAATTCTGGTTATATACCCTATTTTCATCATTTCCTCACAACCATGTACATTTAATCAGCTTTCAAATCTGTGTTGAAATGAAGTGGTTTTTCAGAGGCTTAACCTAGTGAGCTGTACCATTCAGGAATCCTTTGATCTCATCTGTCTTGTCATATGTGACTATAAGAGATGATTTGTCCATTAATAAAAAAATCCCATGTAGACATACCCATGAGTCAATGCATTAGTTTACCTAAAATCAAATTGCCCTGAAGAAATACTTGTCTGAGTCTGTTCCACTAGCCACAAACCTGTACAATAATTAATCAACTGGAAGTAATAACAAAATTACCTTTTTAACACATTTGTTTTTCTTTCCCAAATGAGAAATGTTAGAGCAGTGTTCAAAGGATTTGTAAAAACACTTCTGTGCCTTCTTCTCTCTACATGCTACAAGGCTGTGAATTTCAGGGGACTGAATAGTTCTTTCACTTTAAAAATATATCTATTATTGGTTTATATGGCTGATTTATAGAATCAAATTAATAATTACTTTTATAAGATTGACAAAACATTCATTTTAAGTCTAAAGTATCTCTTAATATCACTTAAAGGAACAAGGTCAAACATGAAACATAGGAGTAATTTAAAAATTATTGCTTCAGTTCCATTCAGTTCTTCATGACCTATGGAAGTACAGCTTTTATTAGGAAAAGCCTCCCCTGCCCATTTCCATCTTGCCCCCAAATATATTTTTAAAAATCCATTGGTCCTTGGCAAGATAATTTTTTGAATACTTAAAATACCTATCTAGTGCTAAAGTTTGATCCTAGAGGTTTGGGCATAGCTAGTTCCAGAGACATTACTAGATCACGAGTCAGAGGAGGTTCCATTTTCACATTAACCGTATATGCTGATATTTTATTGGAGCATTTTGGAGCCTCAAGACTTTTGAGCTTATCAACTTGCTTGGTGACATGTTGGACTCTATCCCAGAGCAACACCACGTTTCTGGGCAAGACCGTCAGTATAGTTGAAAGAGCACAGAGTGAGTGCTGGAAGGCCTGTGTGACAGCTCCTGCTCTGGTGCTAACTTGCTGTGTCACCATGGGCAAGGAAGACTTTCTCTTGGCGTCAGTTTTCTCCTCCATGCACATTAAAAGTTTGGAATAGAAAATCTCCAAGATGCTCTCCTCTAGACCTTGAGTTTTCAGGGGGCTGGAAACGTGTCAGTCCTTTGTGTCCCCAGAACTTGGCATGATGCCCAATCTATATTTGGTGTAATATAAATGTTTAAATGAAAAAAATAGATGACCCAGTACTTGTAAAGCACCTTAAAGTGTCTGGTGCAGTCTAAGCACTGCATGGTTGTTTGCTAGTATTTTAACTAAAAGGCCATCTGCGTTCATGAGAACTGCTGGCAGCACTCATGCACACCTTGAACCCATTTGCTAGTACAGGAAAGGTGCTAAATTCAATCTTCCTTGGTAAGTAGGCCCACTCATTCCTTGCTAAAAGACACACATCAGAGATTTTCAATACTGGGATTTCTCTCAGAAATGGGACATGAAGATGAAATACTTTTGGATTCACTCAGCACTTTTTCTTCTCCCTTGCTAGGGGCAGCTTGCTCTTAGGCCATTCTGTGTTAAATCAATGTGAAGCTGGGCTGGGAAATGACACACCAGCCTTCTCAGTTATGCTCATGCTCAAGACATCATCAGCATCATTATGTCTCTGAAAGCCCAGATCTATACGTCTCCTTGTTCATCTCCCTTAGGATGCAGACTCTAATCACAGCATCCTTTACAGTCTCTCCCAGTTCAAGCAGAGTCAGGCACCAACAACGTATTTCTTCTTTTATCAGTTCAGTCTCAGCTTTCAGCAGGGTATTCAGCTCAAAGTCCTTATAAGAACAAATCAGAGTTAAGAAGGAGCCCTAGGGCTCTGTGTACAGCTGGCTGGACCACTGTTCTTCACTCTCCACCATCCTCCCTCCCTCCCCACCCACACTCACAGTCCTGTTGGCACTGTCAATGTGACTTGAAACCATCAAGACAAATCTCATCTTGTCCTTTATCCCGATTTGCACTTTGTTGTGGACTGAATGTTTGTGTCCTCCCAACTTTCAGATGTTGAATTCCTAACTCTCAGGGTGATGGGATTAGAAAGTATGGCCTTTGAGAGGTCATGAGGTCATGCAGGTGGAGCCCTCATGAATGGGATTAGTGCCATTACAAAAGAGACCCCAGAGAGCACCACCTGTCCCACCATGTGAAGTCACAATGAAAAGATTAGGAAGCAGGAAGCAGACCCTCACCAGACCTGAATCTGCCAGTGCCTTGATCTGGGACTTCCCAGCCTCCAGAACTGTGAGAAATATATTTCTGTTTATAGGCCATTCAGTGGCTTATAAATGCTATGGTATTCTGTTATAGTAACCTGGACAGACTAAGACACAGAAGGAGTCCCAAGAAGTTTAGACTCCTTACTCATCCCTCACCTCCTGGACTCAAATCCTCACACATGGCACCTTATCAATGTGCTCATCCCTGCTCATTGGGTTTTTAATGTCCAACCCCTCCCAAAGTGCTCATCTGCTTTTGTTTATCTCAATTACCACTGCTTATAATTTCTTTGATTGTTTACTATCTGTCTCTTCACACTAGAATATAACCTTTACGAAGCCATGGACTTTTTCTTGTTAGCTGATGTTTTCTCTGTGCCAATAACAGTACTGGGCACATAGTAAGAGCTTGAAAGACAATTGTTGGATAACTCTCGACTAATAATGGACACAGGGTGCTTGGGATAAGATTCTCCAGTCTTTGTGCTCCCTTAGCCATGTTGCTGCCCAATATACTAATATACCAATATAATAATGATTTCTCGAGAAAATAATATTGAGGATCTTTTTTGATCCCAACTTGTTTGTTTCAGGCAAAATTTTCCAGCATTGTGCAGAAAGTGGTGGTTGATGAAGTATACATGTGTCATTGTAGTTCATAATCTAATTATTCTTTTTCCTCCCTTAATTTCCCTCCCATATATGAATCACTAGGTATGGGGACTTAAATACCAGAAACTGTGTCTGAGTGTTGTTCTCCCATTCACCATCAATGAGTTTGAGAAAATTGTCAAGATTACATTATACCTAAGGAAAAACACATCATTATGAAATCCTGTCCCAATATAGGCATGTAATGATGTAGGATTTCTCTAACTTATCACATCATATTTTTTTTGAATCATAAAAACCCTAGAATTGAACTGGGGACTTTTACTGGTTATTGTGTTCACTCTCCCATGTAGTGTGGGAATTTGCTCTATAGCCTTCAGAACTGGTGATCTTCCAACCTCTGCAGAATCCCTTCTAGGAATTATCAACACATTATCTTATAAGGCAGCTCGTTTAATGTGAGAAAGATGAAATTGTTTTAACCTCATATTAATTAGAATTGTGCTTTCTTTTGATTTATGTCTGTTAAAGCTGTTGACTTCTAGGAAAACTCAGTAATCTAATCTAGGGCTCATTGCTACTCTGCAAATTCATATCAAAAGGCTTATGACTAATCCTTTTTAGATGTCTTATTACTTTTAGATCTCCAAAGTTAACTCAGTTTGTTCTCACATCAGTTCAATGGATTCTTTATCTATGGCAAGAGATAATCTTCAAATCTTGAATTGTAAGGAACTATAATTTCCTCAACCACGTAAATGTTTCATTCAACCACCTGATGTGAATGAGCAATCTGTGTGAGGGAAGCCTAGAATCAGCCTGAAACAATTCCTTCCTGTTACATGGAATGTGACAGAGTGATCAGCAAAAATTGTTCTTGGAAGTCAACACTCATTCCTCAGTCCTTGCTTTCTGAAAACAAATTTGCTGACGTATAAATGAAATAAGCAATAATAGTCCTGATGCAAAAACAAAAATAATAGTCAAACAGAACATATCAGCCCTTGCTTCTTATAAATTGGACTCCAAAATGCATTTATAGATATCAAATATTTTGAACTAAACTGTGTCTTTTCCTAGTTAAAAGAAATAGTAGTAAAACTAATGCCTAGGATATGTTACTTGTACAGATAAAACTATTCCTGATAAATGGCCAGTGTAGTCTTAAGCATAAAGGAATCGTTTGCTTATAAACCATTGAAAATGAACCATTTTCTATTGTCTGGTGTTTCAATGTTGCTGATGTCTTTGAGGTCCCTATAAGATGGAAGAAGCAAATTTATTAGATAGGTCACTAGTCTCTTTCTCTTGCCAACCATTGAATTTTATCTTCCAACATTAAAGACGTAATAATTTTCAATTGCTGCACAGCAAACTCCCACAGGCTTAGTGGCTTACAAAACACAAAGTTTACATGGATCATGAGTCCATGCTTAGCTGGTTGAGTTCTATGCTCATTGTCTCACAAGCTTGAAAGCAAGATGTCAGCTGGATTGAGTTCACTTCCAGGCTCATGTGGTTGTTGGCAGAATTCAGTCCTTTGCAGTTGTAGGACTCAGGTCCCCACTTTCTTATTGGCTGTCAGCTGAGGGCTGCTCTCAGCTTCCAGATGCCCATGCAATTCCTTGCCACTTGACTTTCTCACAATATGGCAGGTTCTTCAAAGCCAGCAAGAGAATCTCTCTGATCTCTACACCTTTTGTTGTTGTTGTTGTTGTTGTTGTTAATGTGCAGGGATGATATTTTTGGTTTGTGGGTTTGAATAGACTTAATTTTTTTAGAGCAGTCTTAGGTTCATTGCAGAATTCAGGGGAAGGTGAGAGGTTTCCCATATACTTCCTACCCCCACACATGCATAGCCTCATCCATCATCAACACTCCCCACTAGCCTGGGACATTTGTTACAATTGATGAACCTGCATTGCTACATCATTATCACCCAAAGACTACAGTTTACATCAGGGATCATTCTTGGTGGTGTACATTTTATAGATTTAGACAGGTATATAATAAGTAGTATCTGCCACTATGGTATCATAAAAAGAAGTTTCACTGCCCTAAAAATGCTGTGTTCTACCTATTCATTCTTCCTTCCCCTAACCCCTGAAAACCACTGATCTTTTTACTATCTCTATACTTTTGACTTTTCCAGAATGCCACATAGTTGGAATCATACAGTATGTAGCCTTTTCAGATTGGCTTCTTTCACTTAGTAATATGCATTTAAGTTTCCTCCATGTCTTTTCTTGGCTTGATAGCTCATTGCTTTTTAGTGCTGAATAATATTCCATTATCTGAATGTACCACAGTTTATTTATCCATTCATCTGCTGAAGGGCATCTTGGTTGTTTCCAAGTTTTGGGAACTGTGAATAAAGCTGATATAAACATCTGCATGCAGGTTTTTGCGTAGATATAAGTTTTCAACTCCTTTGGTTAAGCATTAAGGAATACAAACTAGTTCAACCTCTGTGGAAAGCAATATGGAGATACCTTAAAGCGATACAAGTAGATCTACCATTCGATCCAGCAGTTCCACTACTGGGCATCTACCCAAAAGATCAAAAGTCACTTTATGAAAAAGACACCTGCACTTGAATGTTTAAAGCAGCACAATTCACAATTGCAAAGTTGTGGAAACAACCCAAGTGCCCATCAATTCATGAGTGGATTAATAAAATGTGGTATATGTATACCATGGAGTACTATTCAGCTTTAAGAAACAATGGTACTTTCCTGGATAGAGC
>CAUYPO010021108.1:0-19459 GCA_963574435.1 Cheirogaleus major | reverse complement strand
ACACATCCGACAAAGGGCTGATAACTAGAATCTATTTAGAACTCAGGAAAATCAGCTAGAAAAAAATAAAACAACCCTATCAAAAATTGGGCAAAGGACATGAACAGAAATTTTTCAAAAGAAGACAGAATAATGGCCAACAAACATATGAAAAAATGCTCAACATCTCTAATCATCAGGGAAATGCAAATCAAAACTGAATTGAGATATCACTTATCTTCAGTAAGAATGGCCTTTATCAAAAAGTCCACAAACAATAAATGTGGGCGTGGATGCAGAGAGACAGGAACACTCCTACACTGCTGGTGGGACTGCAAACTAGTGCAGCCTCTGTGGAAAGCAATATGGAGATACCTTAAAGCAATACAAGTAGATTTACCATTTGATCCAGCAATCCCATTACTGGGCATCTACCCAAAAGATCAAATGGCACTCTACAAAAAGGACACCTGCATTTGAATGTTTATAGCAGCACAGTTCACAATTGCAAAGTTGTGGAAACAACCCAGGTGCCCATCAATACATGAGTGAATCAACAAAATGTGGTACATGTATACCATGGAGTACTATTCAGCTTTAAGGAACAATGGTGATATAGCACCTCTTGTATTTTCTTGGATACAGCTGGAACCCATTCTACTAAGTGAAGTATCTCAAGAATGGAAAAGCAAGCACCACATGTACTCACCAGCAAATTGATATTAATGGATCAACTCCTAAGTGAACATATAGGAATAACATTTATCTGGTGTCGGGCGGGTGGGAGCGGGGAGGAGGGGATGGGTGTATACAAACATAATGAGTGAGATGTGCAACGTTTGGGGGATGGTCTCGCTTGAAGCTCTGCCTCGAGGGAGGAGGGGGGCATGGGCAATATATGTAACCATAATATTTGTACCCCCATAATATGCTGAAATAAAAAAAAAAACAATGAATGGATGCGGCTGTTTCCCCATAAAACTTTATTTACAAAAACAGGCAGCAGCCTGGATTTGATTTGTTGGCTGTAGTTTGCAACTCCTGCTATATATTGTTAATGTTTTGCAGAGAGAGGGTCTTTTTTCATTTATTCTCCCACATAAATTTTAGCCTCAACTCTGCCCCTTCAAAAAGAAATGTCTTGCTTAGATGTTGGTTGGACTGAATTTAAATTTTAATGACAGGGAAATATGACATCTTCACAATATTCAATGAAGCCATTTATGAGCACTGCATGTATTCTCTTTAATACCATAATAAAACTCATGTAATACTGTTTTAATTTTCCCTTATATGTTTTATGCAATCTGTCTTAGATTTATTCCTAGATAGCTTTTAGTTTATGTCACTATTATAAATTGTATCTTATTATTATCATAGTTTAAAATTAGTTACTTCTACTACAGAGGAAAGCTATTGATTTTTATATGTTGTTCTTATAGCTGGCAACAGAGCTGAACTCTTGTATTGCTGCTAATGGTTTCTGCTGATTCTCTTTGGGTTTTAATATAGATGATTTCACTTAGAAATGATGACAATCAGATCTCTCATTTCAGTTCTCCTACTTTTTGTCTCTTTGTCTTACTGCATTAGTTAGGTGTCTGGTAATGTGTTGAAAAGTAGAAGTAACATGGGCATCTTTTTGCTGTTGTTGTTCCTAACCTCAAAAAAATGTGTTTAAACCTTTTTTCCATTAAGAATGATGCTATAGGTGTTTAGTAGAAAGCCTTCCTCAAGCTAAAGAAGAAAATACTTTCTCTTTCAAGATTGCTAAGGATTGATTCCATTTTTAAAAAGAAAAAAAGTGTTATTTTTATTAAATATTTTTTCTATATCATTGATTATGGAATTGCCTGTTCCTAGCTATTAATATGGTAAATAAACAGATTTTTTAAACATTGAACCATCTTTTGATTCTTATGATTAATTCAACTCAGTCATGATGTGTTATTTTTTAATGCACTATAGATTTGAATGTTTAGTATTCAGTGTCATAAGTGAAGTTGGTCAATAATATTTTTTAACCTAAACTTATCTGGTTTTTGTTATCTAGATAAAATTTAGTAGGCTGGGATTTTTTTTCTTTTTTCTAAAAGAAATTTTATGAACAAGCAGTTTTGTTCTTTGGGAGTTAAATAGAACTCACTTGTCAAACGGTGCCTCTTTCCCTATTGCAGGGAGGATTAAGTTTTGATAATTATTACAATTTACTTAATGTTTTCTGATTTATGTATTTTTATATCATTATTAGCCATATATCCTTTTCACATATATTTTCAACTTTATTGGTTTAATAAATTATATATATAATAAATTCATATTATTTTAATAGATTTAAAATATAATCTATAATTCTTTTACCTAGTTTATTTTATCATAGTCTATGTATATATTATTCTTAATCTGTTACTGAACAGTTATATGTAGCCTATTAAGTTTTTCAAAGAATCAATGCTTGGTTCTTTAGCTTTTATTAATGTTATTTTTATTTCATTACTGCACTTATTTCTCTTTCCTCTGATTTCTTCCCTTCCTTGTTTCTTTGGATTTACTATTTTTCTAGTTATTTGAGTCAAACATTGAGCTTATGGGGTTTCAGAATTTGTGTTTTTCTCTTGGCTAACAAAAGCTATATATTGCCTTCAAAGTATTCCATTAGCTATATATCTCACCTACTGTACTTTTATTATCACTCAGCTCTAATATTTTGCTATTCTTATTATCATTTTCTATTTAACCTGACAGTTATTCTATTGTACATCTTTTCATTTCCAGATATATGGGCTGTTTTTGCTATCTTTTTGTTAATAATGTCTGATTTCTAGCACTGTAGTTAGAAAAAAGAACTTCTATATTGTGGGTTTTTAGAATTTGAGGCTTCCTTCCTGATCAATTAAAAGATACAGCTTGTACCTAAGCTACATGTTCTCCAAAATAAAATATATTCTGCTTTTGTTGAGTAAATCCTAAAATACATACATGGTAGCTCAAATCCATTAATTATTATACAAACCACTATCTCTGCTTACTTTTTTCTCATTACTTCATCAGTTTCTGAGAGAACTGTGCTGAATTTCTAATATAATTGCTAAGTCAATGTCAAATGCCATATACTATTGCTTTCTGTATCTCAAAGCTATATTACATGTGCATATGTTCCTGATTGTTTTACTCACTTGATCTTGTTTCTGTTTCATTTTTGTTTGTACTTGACAAGTATAACTTTTTCTGTAATCTTATTTCAACCTATGTCCTTTGAAATGTCTATTTATAAATATTATAGCATCTTGTTTTCTATCAATTAGATAATTTGCTTGAAAAGTCCAACTCCTGCACATTTATGTTAATTATTCTTTGAGCTTATTTCAGACATCTTATTTAGTCTTTTTGTTGGTTTCACATGTTCCCCTTCCTACCTTCCATGTTAGATCAGGTTGTTTCTCATGGCTATGAAAATTATACATACTATGTTTATTTTTATAGTGGTTATTCTTATTTTGTCCTATCCATACTAATGCTCCATTTCCTCATCCATATCTAAAAGCAGATCAGTATCTATGTCCTTGGTATATTCTTACACCTCTGATCTTTCAGGTACCCTATCCTATCTTCCTCATGTCCTAATTTCTGTGTTTAAATAATCTTGTTATAATGTGAAAAAATTATTCATATGCTTTTTGTAACCCCCACGGCTTACTCCAGCGGTCATATTGTCATTGATCTTATTTACAATGGTCTACAGACATACACACAAACATACACACACAGCAGCAGCTTGGGCTCCGCCACCACTGCCTCATTTCAATCTTAGCTTCCTCTTTGGTTTTTAGACCCCAATTTTCTTCAAAGGTTAGCTATGCTTTTGAGTGAATATTTGTATACTTTGTACAGCATTTCAAAATATTTTTTATTACATAATTTTTTTGATTATCTACCCCATCATGCTCCTAGAAACTAAAGTTGTTACTGCTTATTCATATAAAAATCACTAAATGCCCTCCTTCTTCTTATTTCCCATATTTCATTCCTTCCTCCTGGATTCATATTTTTCTTTCTTTTCTTTGCTAGAATACATTCTGCAAAATTATTTTCAGACAGGGTCTACATGTAGCAAACTGTGAGATTTTATTCGGGATAATATCTTTATTATACCCTTCCATTTAAGTAAGTAGCCTGAAATAAAATCCTAAACTCAAAGTTTGCCTATTTCAACACTTTTAAACTATTACTCTTTTGCTTCTTGCATTCTGGTGTTGTTGTAGAAAAAAGTCCAATGACAATCAAATTCCTGTTCACTGTAGGATGTTCTAATCTCAAAACTCTTAGAGTTTTGCTAAGAGGTCTAAGCGTAGGACCGTGTCTTAGTTTCCTAAGGTTACCATAAACAATTGCCAAAAACTGGGGGCCATGCTCCCTCTGAAGCCTCTAGGGCAGAATTCTTCTGCCTCTCCCTAGTTCTGGTGGTTGTCAACAATCCCTGGCAATCTTGGTATTCCTTGGCTTGCAGATGCATCATCAGTCTAATCTCTGCCCCCGTCTTCACATGGCCTCCTTTGTGTGTCCTCCCCTCTTCTTATTAGAACACAAGTCACTGGATTTAGGGCCCATCCTAATTGAGTATGACCTCACTTTCACTACATCTGGGAAGACCCTGTTTCCAAATAAGGTAACATTCTGAGGCTCCTTTTGGGGAACCATGATTCAACCCACTATAGACCACTTACCTGATTCCTCCTATTTGGTAGTCTATAAACAATTTTAATGTGAGGTTTTCAGTTTGCATAGCATGTTTTATATTCTTGATCATTATTTCTTCAAATGTTCTCTGACCTCGGTTTACTCTGCCTCTCATTTCCCTCCTTCTAAGGTAGCAGTCTTGACAACAAGCTCATGTTTCCCTTACATTTCTTCTCATGAGTCTAGCCTGCCAACAACACAGAATGCTGACTGCTGTCTTATCTCGTCACTATTCTTTCCCCTTTGATTATTCATACAACCCACACATTACCCTCTCTCTATTGAGAGGAAGCACGACGAGATAGACTTCAAAGCCCCTTGCCTGAGTCTCGGCTCTGCCACTTCCTTAATAGTATTCCACAATTCACTGAGCTCCTCACCCTTGGGTACCTCAGCTGAAAATAGATAGTGGAGTATGTAAAGCACATCACACTGTATCTGCTGCACAATGTAGGTATCCCCAAAATGCTAATATTTTTATCTCTGTCTACCCAAATCCAGTCCTACCTCTTCTTTAATTGAAGTAAAATTCTGCCCACTTGTACTGCTAGCAGACATGTTTTCTCAAGTTTTACTTTCAATGGAGAAGAAGAATATTCCAGGGACTATAAAAAGGACACAAGCATGGAAAAGTGTAAGAGTCAACATAGTCTGATGGGAAGATGTGCATCTGCAGGATCTCAAACTCTCTGCAAAACTGAGATGAATATTAAATGCTTTCCTCTCACATGAAGATGGCAGAAAGCAATTTTATTTTAAGCTAAAGTAAAATTGCTGAATCTTTTCTACCAAACAAAGAGGCTGGAGGTACCAATATCTGTTGAATTTTCAGAGGAAAATTCTCTCCAGGAAAAAATTTCTTAGCAAATAGAGAGGTGATGGCTTCTGGAATCCAGAGAAATAAGTGACTTCAGTCCAAGGTTTAGACCCTTAGACTTATTAGTGGGCTTTAGCCAAGAAAGAAATAATACAATATTTAATTGTAATAACTATTTGTAATTATAATAATTAATACAATACAAATATTAATACAATGCAATGTTAATACAAGGAACTGTATTAAATAGACATTGAGCCCTGCTATCTCTTTATAAACAAGCAGCAGAAGTAGGTATATTAATGAAAATCATGGTCTTAGACTTCTAGCCAATTAATTTCTTTTTTCTTTGTATTATTTGTTGATCCTTTTTATTTGGAACTAAAAATATATGATTTCAAGGTATTTAGTGAGCCCCCTATTCCACTTTTTCAGCCTATTCCACTTTTTCAGCTCTACTTCTCTCCTGTAACCTATCTGTATCCTCCCTCTACCTCCTATAACCTACCTATACCTCTCTTTCTCTTATAACTCTCACCAGCTGGTAGCATTATAATATTGTTAGAAATTTTTCTTCAAATGTAATAAACAGAAAGGAGGCAATGGAAAGATATCTATTATTCTTTTTTGTGTGACTCACAGTGGATTTGATCAGTCATTTTTGACAGGGCTAGACAGGAAACCTAACTTGTAGTGGAACAAGTTTCAATGGCCACAAAAGCAAATGCAGACTCTTAAATGTGAAATTTCCAAATGATTAACAACAGGAGATGAAAGAGTGAGAATAGCTCACTTTAGAGTACAGTAGGTTTCTTCCCGGTTTGCTTTCAAATGTTATGTTAACATCCAACTAAAATAACTGCTAAATGCTTTGAACCTTGTTCCAAAACAGAAAAACCAACACTAGAAATTGTGAGCAGAAAAGAACTGAAGAGATCCCTTATACCAGCCCTTTCATTTTAGAGATGTCAAGTTAAGTCCAGCAAGTCGAGTGACTTATTCGAATTTATTCTGAACCTTAGTGGGTCTCCTGACTCTTTACAGAGGACATTATTTAAGCATATCTTAAACTTAGGAACTTAAGACTTCATGGAGAAGTGTTTGAGAAACACTGAATTAAAGGTAACTGTCACTTTAGGGGATCCCTTGGTGCTAAAGCCACACAGCAGCATTCTGTTATAAGGTGATTGGCAACTGATTCAGATTATAAGCTCATGTCTGTTATTTATGTATCATTTCATCAAATGGACAGCACTAAATAAAAACTTCTTTTTGAGAATATGAGGTGCCTTCAAAACCCACTGACCCAACTTGAGAAACTCAGGACTTCAGCAAAACACACCTAAGCAGCTAAGCAGATGAACATGTAAAACCCTAACCAACAGACTACCAGAAATCCTTTCCACCCCATTTCATAATTCGTCTCTCTACTCCCTAGAGAAAATGATTTCTTTGGGACCAATAAAAAGAGCACACATGTCTACAAACCATATTGAAGTCTGGCAACTCAAAATGTGGTCTGCTAATTGGCAACACTTCCATTACACAAGACTTGTAAAAATGCAGATTCCCAGGCCCCGGCCCAGACCCCATGCATCAATCTGTATTTTAACAAGATCCCCAGTTACATTGTATGCACATTACAGTTTCAGAAGCACATCACCAGAGCACTAGTTTCAGAACTAGGCTTAGTAAAGTCACCTTGGGAACTTTTCTAAAAGAATGGATTCTTACACTCTATCAGAACCTGACTCCAGCAGAACCTCTGCAACAATGAGGTTAACACTGCTCTGGGGTTACACAAACTGGGGTTCAAGTTCTAGTTTCTGTCCCAATTAGTTGCATGACCTTGGGCATGTTCCTTAGCTTCCTCAAATCTGTGACATGAGGATAACAACAGTACTTCTTCTCAAGGACACATGCAAAGCACTCAATAAGTATTTAGTCAATGCTAGTCATCATATCGGTGTTAATATTTTACCCTGGCAAAAAGTAATGCTTAATTTTATGCATGAAACAATTGTTAATTGTCAACTAATACATAATATTGGAAAGTTGCTTGGTATAGTGCTTATCACAACAATGGTATGTAACATGAAAAACATGAATAGTGTTAAATGAAGACAAATAAAAGCATTAATTTGGTACCTTACTGCCACTAGGTGACTAGTACCTCTCCATATTAGAGGTAGTATCCATTAAAAAGTAGCATATGATTAAATAAAAGAAATAACTGCCACTCAGTACTTCGATGATTCTAAGCAATTTATATGATACCTTGCTTCATCCTCCTGATAGTCCTATCAGGAAGGTATTTAATATATCATATTTATGTATCATTTTGATTACTTCCCATCTATCAATTTTATTTACTCAGTGAATGGCAGGAATCTAGACCAACCCTAGAAGGCGTGAACCTCTCCGGGAGAGATGAGAAAACGCCGTAACTCCAGATACTTCTACCAACTGGAGAGTAGGTTTCTATTTCCATTTATTTAAAAACTGGAGGCTCAATTATTAACCAAGAATGTAAATGAACTTGAAAAGCTGCTGGTTAATGGATCCCAAGACTAACCTTAACAGGAAAAGTGACCTGTTAAAAGTGTTGGTGGCCATGGAAACCACCTGTCTGTATCAGGGCATGAGGCCTTTGCTTTTCCTGGCACACCAGGCAGCTGGGGACAGACCAGAGCCCTATGTTTAGAGAAGTCAATACAGATGTTTCAGAAAGATAGCTCACAAAGGTTTCAGATCACAGTTATTAACAATACCAAAATTAAACTGTGACATGGTATGTTCTGATGGGAAAACTGTACAATTTGTTAGGACACAGACAAGACAGTGCACAGATAATTGTAGCTTCCATTTGGGGGTGATTTTCCTCCTTTATCATGGTTATCAATGATGTGATCTGCTGTAGATAAATGAGGTCTTAACCAATTAGTGTAACAGGTGGAAGTGTCCATCCTGCCATTTTGTCTTATTCACAGTACCAGGGACACACCCTAACATAGGGCCCATCACACACGTGGTAATTATGCATTCACTTCTCCATCTCGCACACTAGGTCAGGATGTCCTTGAGAGCAGAGAATGCTTTCTGCAGTTGGAGTTGCCTATCAGCCCCACTCCCAAGCAGACCCAAGCAGCCCAGTGGAAGGCAGGAATAGTTTTATGAATGACTGGGCAGTTCCCAGTAGTCTGGAAGTTCTATTAATAAACTCTGAATAACTTCCTTCAGGCTAGAAACCAAAATGTGTCTTCCTGTTCCCTCACCCCAACTCCACAGCGCTAGTCTGTCGCAAATTCCTGCCACAGTCCTAGGTCAAAAATGATTCACTGGGCACAACTGGGCAGGCCTTGCCTGTCCTTCTTCCCATGTGCAGACTGATGAGAGTATGTCATTCTCAGCACAGACAAGTCCAAGAGAAAGAGGGCAGGGAGAGCCTTTCAACTTTTAAGTGACCAGTTTTCCTTCACTAGCATGTGAGCAATGACCCAGCAGATGCTAGGTTGTCACCAGGCAGGGTATCTGCTGCTGCTCCTGATTGAAGGAAAGTATGTGTGAGAATGACAGGGATGGAGAGAAGAATAGAAGGGACACAGAGCCAGGAACTAGAAAAAAAAGCGTCTTCCTAAGAAGGGAATGAGATTTTCATTTATTGTCTACATATACATAGCAGCCAGCACAGTGCCAGGTAAATTGTTGATACCCAAGAAATATCAGCTGAATGAATAATAGATTAATTCACTGTACTCTTCCATGCCCCTATCTCTAGCATTTAATATCTCTTTAAAGTATCCCATAGGAACCCACTGTTGTAAACCAAACAAAACTAATACCACAGAATGCCCTTAAGCAACAACTTGTGTGTAGAAATTATACATCAAATTACCAATCAGAAAAAAGCAAAAGTGGGACCTATGTAAGAGCCAGTCCCATTTTAGAAATACAGAACAAAGCCGATAGCTAAGGCCAACCTCGTATAAGGCTATTCTTCCAAGGCACCTGGACCAAAAGACACATTCAACAAATTTCAGTTCACTCCTTCTCTCCCTTTTCTTCTCTGATTACGCCAGTTGCAGCCAAGACTCCAAGAAGTGGAGTCTTTACAAGTTGCTATTGATAGAATAAGAGCTAGTCAAAGTATGTTTGAGCCATTTTTTCCCCAGTCTCAGATGATGGGGGGAAAAAATCCCTTCTAATAAGGATGTTGAAATGAACAAATTGCAATAGCCATCTGGGCAAAGGACAGGTGAACAGCCCAATTCTTCTCACGAAGATGAACAAAAAATTCAGGCCATTATCCAGTGTGACTTGAAAAGGCAACTCAATGACTGAACTTTAGTTCTGATACCATTCAAATAAAATGAGAGCTGGATACAGAAAGGTTGATGGCTCATTCTCCGAGGAATATTTGTGTCTATACTCAGATGTGCCAGCTGACAATGGCTTCCTACCAAATGACAGTCTTCGGCAGCCTCTTGACAAGAGAATTTTTAAAAGGTACATTACTAATTACTCATCCAGCATTCTTAATATTAAAACACTCCCCACTTTTTATTGCCCAGACCATGGGAGTCTGGAAAATAGTCTTTATTTAAATATGTAAACAAACAAAAAAAGAAGATGACTAGGAAAGCAGGGAGATGTTCCTGACTATCCATAAGTAAAGTAACAACTTCCAGTTAACTTGATCAACTAGTTATGCCCTTAAACATGCTTTCCCTGTTTAACTAGGGGTCTCATTCATTTATTCAACATCTATAATATGCCAGGCCCCATGTTACATACATGGAAATACAGTGGTTAAGAAGAAAACAAATGGTCCCATCATCATGAGATTCCTGGTTGCTGTGTCTTATAATAGTTAATCTATATTGTTTTATTCACTAACTGCATATATGAAGCACAGTCCTTTATGGTTATGGAGAAAGAGTAGTGAACAAGACAGGCTCCAGCTCTGATCCAAGGAAAAATGAAAAAACAAATTAAACAATAAGACTTTTGGATAATTAGGCGAGCTGGACAAAAAGACAATGACATAAGGGAGTTGAGAGTGATGGGCCAGCAATGGGATTGCTGTTTAAGATAAGATGGCCAGGTGGGCTGCCTCTGAGAAGGAAGGTCTCACTTGAGACCCTGGCAAGCTAAGATGCCAGCCATCCAGGCAGGGTGTTAGAGACAGTTTTTCCCTACTCCCAGGTTTTGTTTTGTTTTTTTATTGTTTTTTTGCATTTTAAAAATATCTTTTCTCTCCTTTTATTTCATCAAATTATGGGGGTACAAATATTGCTAGGGTTACATATATTGCCCCTGCCACCCCTCCCCCACCCCACCATGCCATAGCTTCAAGCGTGTTCAACCCCCAGGTGGTGCACACTGCACCCATTATGTAAGTATACACCCTGCCCCTCCTCCCCCCCCACCTGCCCACCACTCAGTAAAAGTTTTTTTGGTTTTTTTTTTTTGACATTTTGGTTACATTGTATATCTTTGCCTCTCCCTAAAAAGGGATAGAGGCATTCCCTTCCCCCCCTACAATGCTCACCACATCCCTAAGATGTGGGTCTCCCCCACCCCCCGAATTCCTGGTGTACACTACCACCATTTGAGCACCATAGTTTTAATCAGTCAGTACCAATTTGATGGCGAGTAGACGTGTAGCCCATTTTCCAAATCTTGTGTCACCTCACTTTGGATAACGGGCTTAAGATTAATCCATGATAGCATAAACCGTGCTAGCTCACTGTCGTTTCTTAGAATTGAGTAAAATTCCATTGTGAGCATATACCACATTTCACTTATCCAGCTTTTGAGAGAGGCCCGGCCCTCACTATGATTAGGAAAATAAGTTAGTTGGCCTACTGTGAGGGTTCAACACCCACCAGCTCCTTAACACTCAGGTGGGGTCTGAGGAATACCAGTGTCAGCATCCACTCCAGACCTACTTGATCAAAATCTGCACTTAACCTGATCTCTAGCTAATTCATATGTATATTAAGATTTTGAAAAGCCCTGAGCTAGCCACCTTGGCTAAGTAAGACCTGAAGTCAGGTCCACCAAGCCCAGACTCTATCAGCCATTCCTTTATTTCACAATTTATTTGAGAAATTTGAAAACCCGAGCATGAGGGGGGCCGCTATTTATTGGAGGCCCTCAAGACAAAGCCCTGGTGTGGACCAACCTGAATTATGAGTGAAATAAACAGAAATAAATTAAGGGCTAAGCCATTTAAATTTTATTCTTACTGAAATAAATAGCCTTTGGAAGTTTTCAGGCAAGAAAATTATTAAAATCTAATTAAAATTTTGAAGAGATGACTGTGGGTTCTGTGTAGAGGATGCACTATAGCCAGGCAAGAATGGAAGAAGTCACCAGTTAAGAGGATACACAGGCCAGGGGATAAATGGTGGGAATTTGAACTAGTGAGGTACAGTATGTAGAATGAGAAGTGGTCATATTCTGGATGTATTTTGAAAGAAGAACTAAGACTTACCAATGAATGGAAATGTGGAGGAACCATTAGGTAAGAGAATGGTCAAAGAACTGGTGAGCACACACACACCTTGTTTTATTACACTGCAGTTTCTTGCATTCCGTGGATAATGTGGTTTTTACGAATTGGAGGTTTGTGGCAACCCTGCATCAAGCGAGTGTGTCAACATCATTTCTCCAACAGCCTGCGCTCACTTCACGTCTCTGTGTCACATTTTGGTAATTCTCACAATATTTCAATCTTATAGTTTTACATCTGTTATGTTGATCTGTGATCAGTGATCTTTGATGTAATTGTCGCATGTGTTCTGACTACTCCACCCACCAGCTCTCCCCAGCTCTCTCCCTCTCTCTCCTCAGGCCTATTTCCTGAAATACCACAATATTGAAATTAGGCCAATTAATAATCCTACAATGACTTCTAAGTGTTCAAGTGAAAGGAAGGGTCACACATTTCTTTTTTTAAATCAGAAACTAGAAATGATTAGTTCAGTGAGGAAAGCATGTGGAGAGCCAGGACAGATCCAAAGCTAGGCCTCTTGTGCCAAACAGCTAGCCAAGTTGTGGACGCAAAAGAAGTTTTTGAAGAAAATTAAAAATGCTACTCCAGTGAACACACAAATAGTAAGAAAGGGAAAGAGCCTTACTGCTGATAGGAAGAAAGTTTTAGTGGTCTGATTAGAAGATCAAATAAGCCATAACATTCCCTCAAGCAAAAGCCCAATCCAGGGCAAAGCCCTAACTCTTGTCAATTCTTTGAAAACTGAGTGAGCTTAGAAAGCTGTAGAAGAAAAGTCTGAAGGTAACAGAGGTTGGTTCATGACGTTTAAGAAAAGCTGTCTCAGCTGGGCATGGTGGCTCACACATGTAATCCTAGCACTCTAGGAGGCTGAGGTGGGAGTATCGCTCAAGGTCAGGAGTTTGAAACCAGCCTGAGCAAGAGCAAGATCCCGTCTCTACTAAAAATAGAAAGAAATTAATTGGCAAACTAAAAACATATAGAAAAAATTAGCCAGGCATGGTGGTTCGTGCCTGTAGTCCCAGCTACTAGGGAGGCTGAGGCAGGAGGATCGCTTGAGCCCAGGAGTTTGAGGTTGCTGTGAGCTAGGCTGATGCCATGGCACTTTAGCCTGGGCAACAGAGTGAGGGGAGGGGAGGGGAGGGGAGGGGAGGGGAGAGGGGAGGGGAGGGGAGAGGGGAGAGGAGAGGAGAGGAGAGGAGAGGAGAGGAGAGGAGAGGAGAGGAGAGGAGAGGAGAGGAGAGGAAGAAAAGCTGTCTCCATAACATGAAGATACAATATGCTAATGTAGAAGCTGTAGCAAATTATCCAGCTCTAGCAAAGGTAAGTGATAAAGGTGGCTACACTAAACAATAGATTTTCAGTGGAGATGCAACAGCCTTCTATGGAAGAAGACCCTAGCTAGAGAGAAGTCAATGCCTGGCTTCAAAGCTTCAAAGGACAGATTGACTCTCTTGTTAGGGGCTAATGCAGCTGGTGACTTTCAGTTGAAGCCAATGCTCATTGACCATTCCAAAAGTCCTAGGGCCCCTAAGAATTATGCTAACTCTACTCTGCGTGTGCTATAGAAATGAAACAACAAATTCTGGCACATCTATTTAAAGTGTGGCTTACTGATTATTTTCAGCCAACTCATGAGACCTGCTCAGAAAAAAAAGGGGGGGGTCCTTTTGAAATATTACTGCTCATTGACAAAGCACCTCGTCACTCAAGAACTCTAACGGAGATGTACGGGGAGATGAATGTTGTTTTCATGCCTACTAACACAACATCCATTCTGCAGCCTAGAGATCAAGGACTTACTTCAACTTTCAAGTCTTCTGATTTAAGAAATACATTTTGGAAGGCTATAGTTGCTAAAGATAGGGATTTCTCAGATGGATCCAGGCAGGGTAAATAGAAAACCTTCTGGAAAGGATCCACTGTTCTAGATGCCATTAAGAACATCTGTGATTCATGGGAGGGGGTCAAAATATCAACATGAACAGAAGTTTGGAAGAAGTTGATTTGAACCCTCACATATGATTTTGAGGGGTTCAAGACTGCAGTGGAGGAAGGAACTGCAGATTGGTGGAAATAGCAAGAGAGCCAGAATTTGAAGTGGAACCTGAAGATATGACTGAATTGCTGCAATGTCACCATAAAACTTCACCAGATGAGGAGTTGCTTTTTGTGAGTGAGCAAAGAAAGTGGTTTTTTGAGATGGTGAAGAGGCTGTGAACACTGTTGAAATGGTAACAGGATGTTAGAATATTACATTAACTGCATTGAAAAAGCAGCAGCGCGATTGGCGAGGACTGACTCTAACTGTGAAAGAAGTTCTGTGGTCGGTAATACACTATCAAACAGCATCACATGCTACACAGAAATCTCACCTAAAAGGGAAAGTCAGCGGCCACTGCCAACTTCATTGTTGTCTTCGTTTAAGAAATTGACAGAGCTACCACCCCAACCTTCAGCAACCACCAACCTCATCAGTCATTAGCCATCCATAACAAGGCAAGACCCTCCACTAGTGAAAATATTACAACTTGCTGAAGGCTAAGATCATTTTTAGCAATAAAGTATTTTTCATTAAGATATGTACATTTTTAAACATAATGCTATTGCATACTTAACAGACCACAGTATAGCATGAACATAACTTTCATATGCAATGGTAAACCAAAAATATTTATTTTAATATTCTCTTTATTGGGGTGGTCTGGAATAGAACCTGCAATATCTCCAAGGTATGCCGGTACCACTAGGAAGCATGTAGGTGGGTACACATGCTGCCCCTAGACCCTATGGTTGATCCCCCTCCCCTACCTGCTGGGCCGATCCTAAGTACAAAATAAAAGAATTCATAAACACAAGTCTTTGAGTTGATGAAGAATGCCGGCACACCCAGTCCCTACTTCTATTCCTCACTGTCAGATTCTAACAGGCACTTGCTCTTCCTTAAAAAATATCAGAGCAATAGATCTCATTGATTTGAGAAAGAGGGAATTAAAAAAAAAAAAAAACTAATTAGGGCAAATGTTTCAGGCAAATACAGGAAAAGCCAGGCGTAAGTCTACTTGTTCCAAAGTTCTCAGAACATTTAGTGGCCATTGTTGGTCTCAGAAAACTGGCAAGCAGGACTTGCAATTTTGCTCTACAAGGCACATCTGAAGGAGCAATGCTTTGGGTACTTAATTGAATAAATGGCACAACTGCAAGCTATTATTAAGAACACTGAATGATGTATTACCAACACTGAGAACAAGAAAAAAATTGTCATCCACAGGAAAAGATTAATTAATATAAATTAATTTTCTTTTATAGAAGTAGATTATGTAGAAGTCTTTAGGCTTCCGAGAAGAATGTGAGGAAATTTCACAGTGCGCATGGATTTGTATATACTCTTGGAGCAAAACGCAGGACCCCAGGCCAGTCACCTGGGATTTGTTCAAGATGAAGAACAAAGGACAGTGGCATTTCTGTAAGTGTAGAGTCATGGGGGTAGGGATAAAAGAAAAGCAGGCTTTAGAGAAAATAGAGAAAGCTTGTGGATTCAAAAGAAATAAAATTATAATTACAATAGAGCTACAAGGTTATACAATAAGCAATACTGTTAAGTGTCCTCTCTGGAAAGACAGAATTCTTTGAAAAACAAACTCAGAAAAGATCAGAATGCAAGTTAACAAAAGCTAGTAGGTAAAGTCCATCAAAGCAAGAATTCCCTTTCCTTAGCATCTTCCTTCAAATACAAGGTAATTATTCTTGAATTATACCATGGGAATAGACTATAAGAGATCATCTAGTAAACTTGGGCAAATCATTTCTCTGGCCACTGCTTTTTATTTCTAAAATGAAGGCTTGAACCAAGATAGTGTTTCCCAAGTTTGTTTTGGAAGATTTAACAGGCGTTACCTGAAGAAAATGTTCCACGTTGAAATAGGTTTGGGAAAGGGTAGAATAATTCAGCCACACAGATTTTTTACTTTTCAGGACTAGGCAGAAGGTTAACTATATTAATTCCAAGAAGGGAATATAATCTACAGTATTTACTAACCACAGAATTCTTTTGAGACAAACCATATCAAATGACTAGTATTTTACTGAACTCACGTTAGAAAATTCTGGATTGTAAAGATCTTGCAAGTCAATTTCAGAGTTTAGATACTATGGATTCTAAATTATGTTCACCTGAAACCAACACTACACAATGACTCATCAGTAGCCAACTAAGTTAACAATTAGTTTTTGGGCAGAAAATATTAAGAGATACAAAATCTACAATTTCAGAGCAGTACAAACACTGCTTTGAAACTGGCATTATTCTCTGTGTGTGTGTGTGTATATAATTCCTTGTTTCTATATAACTGTACATAAAACTCATGTATATTTGAATAAAATACATATTCACACATATAATTCCTTCTTTCTAAGTACTTCAAGCTGAGCATCAGTGGGCTAGATTCACTGTGTATTTCATAATTAACATTTCTTCTATTTATTAGATATGTCCATCAAATCCTAACCTCTAGACATGTTTACAAATAAGATGGGGAAAAAGAGACTGTTGATAACATAATGGCTAAAAATATCCAACCAATATTTTTAAAAAGATCACACACTCACATACACACAATTTATATATCATCCTAGTATCCAATGTGAATTCCATCAGTATTTTCTGTGCAACACATACCCTGTAGTTTCTTTTCCTACCCTCTGCACAACTCCTACCATCCCAAGTTACAGGCTATAAAGCAAAAAAATATATGGCACATTGATGGAAAGGGGACAAGTTTTTAAATAGGAAACATACTCATCACATCAATTTTTTGACCTGAGTCAAAAGTCTCTTCAATAACTCCTGCAAAAAGAGCCTAATGCAGGCTGGGGAAATGGATAAAGAAAAGAGGTCATAGGAGCAGACATCTGGAACCAGTTGGTCAGGAGGCCGGGGAGTTCTTTAATCATTATCAACAACAACTGCCTCTACCAAGGTAGCATGGTCCTAAATGCTTGCCATAATGCATTTGATTTTGCCCTCTTGGCATCCCTACAAGTTAGTGCCTATCATCTTCATTTCTTTGGTCGATAAACCTGAAGCCTGAAAAAGTAAGACTAAATTCCTCAAGTCTCAAACCTACTAAGTGTTGGGTCCAGGACCTGCACCCAGGTCTGTTCAAGGCCAGAGCTCAAACTCTTCCCCCAGAACTATCCCTGCCTTTGTGCCAGAAAACCTGGACTCTGGAAGATTAAGTCACTTGCACAGAGCTCAGGAGTGTAGGGCCTGGATCAACCCAAATCACAGGGCTACCGCGGTGCACTGTCCTAAAGCCTGTGGCTATTGCACTTCCTCTGTTCCAATGTCTCCTCTAAGGAAGTGCTAGGGACACTTACAACCATCTCCCTCAGACACTTTCCTTCCTCTACAGAAGCCCCGTATCTTTTTGGATGTGAATTTCTGCTGAAAAGCAGATGCAGATACTTTTCTCACAAATGTCCCACCTTCTGCATTTTTTTCCCTCTCTGAGACCCCCAAACTGTAGATCTCCAATGGGCTTAGAAAGGAGAGTCCCAAGTACTGTGAAAATTTGCCTGAAGACTTGTGTCCCACCCAACAGCCTTCAATGAGGACTTTTTACCCCTCAGAAGGCAATGGTACCCATCCTTCCCAAACTGAGGATTGACCTGCAAAACAAACCGCAGCTCCAGAAGCAGGAGAAGACACAAGAGGCACTCTGCTGTGTGCCCTGTTCTGAAGGACAGGGAAGGTCAGGTGCTGCAATTAAAGGCTGGATGGGTCAGAGGTCAAACAACTCTCATCACCTGGATTCTGACCTTTCTTTCTCAAGAGAGAAAACTGAAGGCGCTCCCAGGAGTGATAATTCTTTGTGAGTGCATGTATGTTTTGTGTACTTTTCACTACTGTGTTCTACTTCCCAATTAAAAAATGATCCCAGAAGCTAGAGAAGCAAGAGAGAGCCAGGAGTTTGGGAAGATGTTCAAGACATTTTGAGCCCTCTTCTTTTATCCTGCCTTCTAATGTCTCGCTTTCTGCCTTTCCTTGTGGAGCAACAAGAAAAGCGACTCCAGCAAAGCCAAATAAGCCTAACATGTAGCTCACAAATTCTCAGAGGCATCCTTGTATCTCCTCCATCCTCTCTGTTCTTCATTCTTCCTATTGGTTTTGAACTCAGCTCAGAGTAACACTCACTGTTACCAGATCAGCTTAAATCAGTGTCACCTGTGTGTGACCTGGTAATGGGGCACAGCTGAGGCAGGCACTAAGTGCTTAGAAAAGCCATCAGCCACAGCTGATCCGTTGCAGAGTGCTCACGTTCTGTACTCTCCTCTTAACCTCTCTAGAGGTTAGGCTGAGGATGGGGGCAACTTCAGGATTGTGAAGGGCCCATCCTGGAACAGCAGTCTGAATTAACTATACCAGGGTCCACACAAACATCTTCCTGGACTTCCTACCCCTGTTCCCAAGCTAAAAACAAAGCTCTCTCAGCTGCCCCATATTTAACAAGTGCTCCTTGCCCATCTCCTTTCAGTCTTTCCACCTGCCAGGGTAAGAAAATTCAGTGCAGCCATCCTCAGCCTTCCCATACCTGGCTCCTCCTCCCTGATGGAATTAGTTGTTTCCTCCTCTATGTTTTATTATGGCCCTTTTCACACTGTGTTCCCTTATTTATGTGCTTGTCTCCCCAGTTGACTCTGAACTTCTTGGAGTTGGGAACAGTGCTTGTCTTTGTCTCATCTTGATAGGCCCAAGAATAGGGAAGATAGGTGAAAGCATTTGGAGAAGAATGGATGAAGAACAACATTTTAAAAACTCCTAGTGTCCAAAGAGTTAACCTTCTGGTAGGTAAGACAAGACATACAGTGAGATGTGAGATAAGACAGTAAGTAGTAAGGGTTATAATAGAAAGTAAAAAGCTTGGCTAAGAAGGTAGACAGCAAGCTAGTTAGGAACATGAGTAGGAATCAGATGTGCACAGCTGCAAAAACAGAGGCGACAAAGGGATACTAGGGAGTATTGATTTTTAGGTCCAGGGTCAGCTGAGATTAGGGCAGCTAGAAATATAAGCTGAGGTCCAGATGCCACTTTCAATACCAAACAAATGATTCTAATTTATTTTATTTTGTCTAGCCATTAGAGAAGGGTACACAAAAAGAATTCACCTGGTTGTGATGTCTAGGAGGACTGCAGGGGCCAGGCACTGGTGGCAGGGAGACACATCAGAGACTGTGGAAACAGTTTCACACAATGGCAGAGGAAACCCTTAATAGTTGTTTCAATCAAACAAGATTTTCATTTAAGAGAATAACAGAATTTAAAAAAAAAGCAGCACAAAAATGCAGAACTAACATTTACAGAGACCAACTGGCATCAGAGACAGAATTCACAGATCAGAAGGGAATTT
>CAUYPO010021102.1:0-24427 GCA_963574435.1 Cheirogaleus major | reverse complement strand
TAAGTATTTTATTTGTTTTTTTTCTTTTAATCTATTTATGACCTTCAGAATCTGCACTAAGTATTTTATTTGTTTATTAGTATATTTATATTTAAGCTTGCTCTAGAAACATTTTCTGTTTGATTCTTTTAATCTATAATGTTGGCTGGGCGCAGTGGCTCACACCTGTAATCCTAGCACTCTGGGAGGCCGAGATGGGAGGATTGCTTGAGGTCAGGAGTTCGAAACCAGCCTGGACAAGAGCGAGACCCCATCTCTACTAAAAATAGAAATAAATTAATTGGCCAACCAAAAATATATAGAAAAAATTAGCCGAGCATGGTGGCTCATGCCTTTAGTCCCAGCTACTCGGGAGGCTGAGACAGAAAGGATCACTTGAGCCCAGGAGTTTGAGGTTGCTGTGAGCTAGGCTGACGCCACAGCACTCTAGCCCAGGCAACAGAGTGAGACTCTGTCTCAAAAAAAAAAAAAAAAAAAACAACAAAAACAAAAACTATAATGTACGTATTAGGTTGTTTAAAATAAAGTTAAAGTTTTAGGCTGGGAGCTGTGGCTAATGGCTATAATCTCAGCACTTTGGGAGGCTGAGATGGGAGGATCACTTGAGGCCAGGAGTTTGAGACCAGCCCCTGAAATATTATCGAGACCTTGTCTCTATAAAAAATTAAAAACTTAGCCTAGGGAAGTGGTGTGTGCCTGTAGTCTCAGCTACTCAGGAAGATCATTTGAGCCCAGGAGTTTGAGGCTGCAGTGAACTGTTATCATGCCACTGCATCCTAGCCTGGGCAAGAGTGCAAGCTCCTGTCTCAAAAACAAAAAAACAAAGCAAAATAAAATAAAATAAAATAAAGTTAGAGTTTTAATGAGAAATCTGAAAACCTGTTTTCTCTCTGGTTAGACATGTCAATGGATGCAAGTCTTATTTTTTGGACCACGTGCCTGTGACAGAGGCCCTAACCAGCACTGGGTGGCAGCACACCCAAGAATAGGATTTGTCCTATTAATTAGTAAACAGGACTGGAAGGTTGAATGTGCAGCCTAAACCCTGAAATGGCAACTACATACAGACTACAGTTCTATCCTAGCCTGCTCTAGTATTCCCACCTCTCATCTTCATAAACTTTAAGTATCCAATGGCAGCCCTGTCCCCAGGGCTGGTCACTGATTATTCAGTGGGTATATACAGCATGCAGGCCACTGCTGAATGCCTCAAAGGGCAAATCAGAGTATTCGAGTACCTTCGTTACAAGTCTTAGCCCAGCTGTCTTGTATGGGAGGCAAAGGAGGCATCCTCTCCAACTTTGAGATGACAAAAGGAGCTGTGACGCACTTCCCTGCCATCCACCCAAGGGCACGACATCTGCAAGCCTTTCCAGAACCTTTGGCATTGGGAAGGACTTGCAAACTCTGAGCTCTTCCAACAAGCACGCTGTGAGAACGAGGCTGTGCCTGCGCTTCCTGCCTCCACAGGGCCCGGCCTGGTGAATGAGAGCAGTAGTTGCTGACACCCGGTGCCCACGTGCTGCTGTGCTTTCCCTCAGCACCCTGAGGCTCAGGTACCACTCTTATCCCATGTGACAGAACCGCCACTTCACCTGGATCGCTGTGCCAGCCTCCTGACCAGTTTCCATGCTCCCCTTCCCAAGGCACAAAGACCCTTCCAACCTGTGCATCGCATCCCTCCTCTGCTCCAATCCCTCCCACGCTCCCAGTGTCTTCTAGAGGAAGAGCCCAAGGTCTTCAATGGCCTACAAGACCCTGTGTGAATGGCCCTGTGGCTCTGCACCCCAATCTCCTGCTCCCCCTGCCCTGCCAGTCCCACCCGGGCCTGGGGTACGCTACACTCCTCCACCCCACAACCAGTACCTCCCTGTCGCCACCCTCTCTGCCTCAATTCTTTGTTCAATTGTCCAGTGTAAAAAAAATTTTTTTGTTCAAATACCTCAATAAGGCCCAGCCTGCTCCCACTAATTACATATGAACCCCCCACCCCACATTCTTCAAATCCTTTACCTAGCTTGTTTTCTCCACAGCACCTATGGCCTTGCAGCAGACTGTATAATTCACTTATTACATTTATTGTCTGCCCTACTCCCCCCTAGAATGGAAAGTCCAGAAGGGCAGGGATTTGCATCTTTTTCTGAAGAATAAGTGTCTCCCAGCACCTAGAACAGGGCCTGCCACGTAGATGCTCAAGAAATACTTGCTGCGTGATAGACACAGGGACAGAGGGTTTGTTAATTGCTTTCCAGCTGCTCACACAGCTAGGAAGCAGCAGAGCTTTGTCAGCCTTGTTCTTAACCACCAGGCTTCTCTGCCCCCCAAATCAAAGCAGACCCGGCTCCCACTGTCTGAGATCCCCACAGATTCCAGCTCCCACCCTAGGCCCAAGCCAAGAAGGGCATCTCAGACCCCCCTCCCCACGGTGTCAGGAAGGGAGACTGAGGTCTGGGTGGAAGCAGGTGACGGCAGCCTTGGGAGCAGAACTCGTGCCCACACCACCCGCCCTCAGTTCCTTGTTAAGCCCTTTGTTTTGCAAAGTGCCCTCCTTGGGCTCTGTGGTCTGTTTCTCTCAGGAAGCCCCCGGCTGGCCCTAGCCTGGCGCACATAAGTTGCAGGTGAACCCAATTCTCCTGTGACTCCTCCCAGCCTTTCTTCTGGATGAATGAGATCCCTTTCCTGGCTTCGGGAACCTAAGACCTCTGGTGAGACCCCATCAGCCGTGTGCCCTTCAATCCTCCTGCTGGCCCATGGCAGGTACAAATGCTCCCTGCCCTTCTGGTGGCACCCAGTGTCCTCCATTATTTCCACTCCAGGGCCCCAAGACATTGGCTGGGTCAGCGAGGATTAAGATAAGAGCTCACTGAGGCTGTGGCAGAACCCGGGTCTGCCTGGCTCCAAAACCTCCTTGCACTTGGCCAAGTCCCCTTCTCTTGCTGAGCCTTAGTTTCCCCAGTTGTGAAACAAGGAGACCAGATCATCTCTAGAGTCCTCTGGCCATGACCCGCTGCCAACCTGCTTGGCCAATGCTCCCTGTACCCTTGGTGCCATCCCTGATGCTGGATCTGCCCAGGGCAGTGCTCACCTGCCTGCTACATTGCAGGTCGCTGGCCAGGCTGGGCTGGGCTTCATTTCCCAAGCCAGCCCAGCCCAGCCCAGCCTGGCCCTCCTGTCTCTAAGGGACACAGGGACAAAGGAGAGGGGACTCACTCAAGCTCACTGATGACCACTTTGCCTATGTGGTTTCAGTCATCATGACAGTCCTAGCAAAGCAAGGGTATTGTCACCATTTTACAGACAAGGAAACTGAGGCCCAAAGAAACCAAGGGCCTTGTCCAAGGTCACAGAGCAAGCAGTGGCACAGCAAGGATTTGAACCCAGGTCTCTCTAAGGCTTGGACTACCGGGGAATATCCAGGAGCTGTTGCGATTTCCACTTGCCGCAAAGCCCTGGGATGCTGGCGGCCTCTCTGAGCGCTGCTGTTTATTGTCTCTACTCGGTGCTGGTTTCCACGAGTTCCGGTCAGCTTCCCAGAAAGGTGTGTGTGCTAAAGGAGTGGCAGAGGATCAGAAGCACCAAGCTGTGGAGGCAGCAAAGGGCCCAGCAGGACAGAGGCTTGGCTGGGGAGCTGAGTGTGGGGACATCCGCCAGCTCCTGCTTCCTGTCACTCAGCGCCTCGGCCTGGGCGGGACGAACCCATAGAACCTCAGGTCAGGTCACTGGGTTCCTGGGAGGCCCAGCTATTTGCAGACTCCAGCTTTAATGAGCAGTGGCCATGTGCTGTGCTGAAAGTGAAAGTCACCCCAACCCTCCCCCCACTTCATGCCCTGGGGAGTCCCCATGACGTTGCCGGCCCCAGGCTCTGCCCAGCATTCAGTTCATCTGAAATCGGCTCCTCAGCAAGCCTTCGTTTGCATGGGTCTCTGACCACTGGAACCTTCCTCCCCAACTCTGGCAGCTGTCAAGTGATGGAAAGGGAGCGCCGGGCTTGGTGTCAGAGACACGTGGGGATTTGAATCCATCCACCTGGGGTGATGACCCAGGGCAAGGGATGTGCAGCCAAGTGGCAGCCTCCGCATATCTGAATGTGAGCCAGGGAGGTGGCATCGGCCCTGCGTCCACTTACCCTTCTTCCACCGACAGCACCTGGTGCCCTAGGGAGTGGCCCTTCTTCGCCCATCATCCCTATGGCTTAGACGGGGCTGACCCCATCCCTAGGCTCCAGGATGGGCTTGGGACTCTGACTTTGCCAATCTCACCTTCTCTGTGGCCACAGTGACCTATGTCAGGAAGGCACATGACCCAGGCCAGACCAAGGAGAGCCAGGCCTGTGGCCTTTGCTGAAACTACTGGGACAGTGGCAGGGGGTGGGGTATGTCTCCCACTGGGGTAGCTAAGCTGGTGTTTCTGTGGCCCTCTTATGACCACGAGCAGGCCCCGAGAGAACAGGTGGAGCAAGTGTGACTCCTGATGACACCGCTTGGACAGCATGGTCCAGCTGTGCCTGAGGCTGGTGCACTCCAGACTCCTCAGTAAGTTGTCTGACTCTTTAATTTATAAGGGAGAGAGACTCCTCTAACACAGAGGAGGTCACCTACCTCTCAGCGAAGGTTTCCTGAGCGACTCAGAGAGAATACTTCATTGACTGCAACACTGTGAAATTAAGGCAAGTCCACTCAAAAGGCAATGAATGGCAATGAAGGGCTAAGTAGGGACAAGTAAGAATCCAGAGAACCCTAATCTCTCGTCTCTTGTTGAGCTCCTTTGTAAGCCTGAGAAATTTGGGGCAGTTTATATCAGATACTACGTGCCGCTTCTCACACATAAGCACAATCATTAACTCTTTTTTCATTCAAAAGGTACTTCATTAGGGAAAAAAACCTCATCCCTGTTTTTGCACCCCACCATTTTGTTCTTTGTCTTGTTTCTTTATTTTTTATTTCTGTATTTTAATAGATTTGGGGGGTACATGTTGTACATGTTTGTGTCCCCCGCCCCCGAACTCGTGTGTTGAAGCACTAACCCCCAATATGATGATATGTGGATGTGGGGCCTTTAGCAGGTAACTAGGTTTAGATGAGGCCATGAGGGTGGGATTAGTGTCCTTAGAAGAAGACAAAGAGACCAGAGCTTTCTCTTTGCCAAGTGAGGAGACGGCTAGAATGCAGCCGTCCGCAAGCCAGAAAGACGGCCCTCGCTGGGAACCACATCTGCCAACACCTTGATCTTGGACTTTCCAGCCTCCGGAACTGTGAGAAATGAGTGTGTTGTTTAAGCCACTCAGGCTATGGCAGCGTGTTACAGCGGCCTGAACAGACGGAGGCGCCATCTAAGTGCCCAGTCAGGCTGGATGGCCCTGCCGGCCTGCAAGGCGTCCACCTGGGGGGCCGGGGGGCCTTGCACAGACATTCGTGGTTAAACATTACCTTCTCTGCGTCCCTCCCTCCCTGCCACTCCCGCTCCCAGTCGCCTCCTCAAGGAGATCAAGCCATAAACGC
This sequence comes from Cheirogaleus major, assembly GCA_963574435.1. Lineage (NCBI taxonomy): Eukaryota > Metazoa > Chordata > Mammalia > Primates > Cheirogaleidae > Cheirogaleus > Cheirogaleus major. Next base: position 18,929 of record CAUYPO010021102.1, on the reverse strand, counting down.
TGCCTCCAGGGCTGTGGCCTCCTGGGAGCAGCCACACCTGCTGACTGTCTCCCTTCTAGGGGGAAGCCTGGGGGTCCCGGGCTGGGGCTCGGGGCTGGGATGGGGACACGCAGGCCCTAGCCCCTCTCCACACACACACACACACACACACGCGTGCACACACAGGTGTATTTTCTTAGTTACATCATGCACGAGCCTCCTGCAGATGGCTCCCTATGGGGCCCGGGGACTGGCTTAATGAGCCCCACGGGTGCCCGCCTCAGGAAAGACGCCCCAGCCCTCTCGGTTCCCGGGAAACAAAAATAATTCAGAGAAACGGGCAGCCTCACTGCATGGGGTGTCCCACATCAGCCTCTGCCCCCCGCCCCTCAGAAGCAAGGAGGGCAAGGTCCAGCTGTCATGCCCAGTCCTGCCACCCCAGACATTTTTAATCATGAGACTGCATTAATCCCAGAGTCCACAGTAGGACACCACGAATATCAGGCGGGGGAACAGGTCCAGGTGGTACTTTACATTGTCCACAGAGCTGCTTCTCATCTCATTCTTTCCCATCTTCAGAACAACTCTGTCAGATAGGTATGATTTCTCTGCCATCCCCAGCCTACCTGTCAGAAGATCCTATCTGCAGTGTTGGCCATCCCTGTGACCCACATCATCAGCCCTGGGCCCTCAGGACTCAGACACAACCCTAAGAAGCACAGACCACAGGACCTTGATACTGCGTGCTGTTCTTGGACAGGAGTCTCCGGCTCCTCCATCCCCTGACAGATGTCCCATCCAGGCACCGTCTCTCTCAGAGATCCGACACCATTCAGGTTTGCCTGGGGCTGCAGGGCTTGCTAGGTCTTTAAAAGAAGTTTTATTATTTTATTAAACATTTCAGGTATATCCCAAAAGTGTAGATAATATCACAGAGAACTGTTTGCACAGTTTAGGCAATTAAAACACTACAGACAAGTGGACAGAGTCCTTGTGTGTCCCTCTCAGACCACCCCTCGCTTCCCTTCACATTCTCTGAGTGTTGTTTCTCATTCCCAGGCATATGTTTATCTTTTATTACATATTTATGTAGCCATGTTATTAAACCTCATAGAAATTATAGCATATTGTTCAGCTCTTGCAGCTTGCTATTTTCATACGACAAGTGCAGTTTTGAATTTTATACCGTATCGCAATTGTGCATGTTTGTTGAGGTCTTATTCTGTCTGCACCAGGCATGGTTTCAGTGACTTACCTGCCTTAACTCATTTAATCTTCACAACAAACTTATTTTATCCCCACTCTATAGATGTGGAAACAGAGGTGCAGAAAAGTGAAATTATGAACCCAGGTCACACAGCTTGCAAGCTGGGCTCCTAACCACCACACATCAGTCTCTCCACTGCCGTGTGGTCTGTTGTATGAAAACAGTAATTTATCCATCTGCTCTATGTACGGGACATTGCTTATTTTTACAGGCGTGCCTCCACGTTGGTCTCGGAGGGTTGCGGGTGATTGTATTATCTAGCTCAGTTCCTACACCAAGCCTGAGAGTGGGTATTTATGCCATCTCCCTCATACCCTTTACAGATGAGAAAATTAAGGCTCAGAGAGGTTGAGTCACCTTCCCAAAGCTGCACAGCTACAATGTGGGCTGTGAAGCTGGGCTCCCCCAATTCCAGAGCTCAGGGGCTCTCCATACCTGACAGGCACCTTTGCACTATGCTGGCTTCTTCTCTCAGCTCTATCCCCAGCCCCCTGCCCTCCCTCCCACAGAACACCCTCCCCACACCTGGCCTTCAGTCTTCCCTCCTCCCCACCCTTCACCATCCTCCTTCCAGAGAAAGGGCCCAACCGGAAGGCCAGTTCATGTTAGGAAATTCCAGCCACGTGAGCAACCCAGAGCCAGGGATTCTGGGCAGCAAGTGGCTTTAGGAGAAACTGAAACTTGGCTCTCTGGGGGCGGAGTGGTCACTGGGGATTTAAAGAGCTGCCACTTCCTTAGGCCCCCAGAGGGCACTGGAAGGTCACGGCTGCCGAGGGACAGGGACACTGTACAGGCGGCTGAGCCTCTGCTCCCCCTGCTCAGCCATGCACCTCTGCGGGGGCGATGGGCTGCTGACCGGGACAGTGAGTACAGGGGACCAGGGTTGGGGATGAGAAGGGGGACATGCCTGGGGGCCCAGGACCCAGGCAGTGAGGGGTGCAGTTGGGAGCTCCTAGTCCCAGCTCTGTCCCCAAGGGCTCTGTGACAAAGGGCTCCCCACAGCCCTCTCTGAGTCTCACTCTCCTACCCTGAAGTCAGGGCGGTAGAAGGCAGCCTCTCCAGCTCTCCTGTCGCAGATCCAGTCTCCAGTGGAGACCTTGGCCTCTGTCTGCCTGCTCTCCCGCACGGGAGCCTCCTCCTCCCTCTCCAGATTCCCCAGGCAGTGGTTTCCCTCGGAAGCCCTGCCCCTCTCATAGGACCCGCATCCCCCGGGCCCCCGGCCCTTTGCTCGCTGTGGTCCTTCCCCAGCCTTTGTCTCTTGGTCTCCCAGTGTCTAAAATGAGCCTGTGGCCATGGACCCCTAGGAGCATGTGGCCAGGGTGGAGCTGTGGCACACAGTCCTCCGCCAGGGTAGCCAGAGTCTCACCTGTGGTCCTTACACAAAACACACCCCCAGGGTGACCTGGGAGGGGTTTGGGCTGTGAGGTCCCTAACAGTCCCTCTTGCCCTGACTGTCTAGGTTCTGGGCATTTGGATTAAATATTTTGTCCAAGTTTCATTGACCCCAGAGTAGGGGATGGTCACTACTGTCACCCTTTAAGTCCACTCCTCTGTCAGAATGGACTCTTCATTCATTCATTCCTGGGTGCTGCCCCACTAGAATGTGAGCAATTGGAGGGTGGGGATTTTTACCTGTTTTGTTCATTGCTGTGTCCCCCTAGCTTAGTGTCTGGCCCATAGTAGGTGGTTAATAAATGTTTGTTGAGTAAGTGAATGTCAGCCCTGGGCCTGCGCTGGGAAGGGGCACATGGAACTGAGTCGGACCCTGGCCCTGCCTTCACGGGCTCACGCTGGGAAAGTCAATGCCTTGACCGTGGCAGGAACAGCAGTGAGAAGGCGGCAGCTGACCCCCAAGAGCCACAAGCTCGGCGGGTTTTTCTCCTTCACTCCTACAGCAACCTGTAAGCGAGGCACCATGGGGCCGCCACTGCAGGGATGGGGCGCCTGGGCCCAGGGAAGTGAGTGACTTGCCCAGAGTGTCAGGGCTTTGTGAATGTGGGATGTGAAGTCAGTCCTGTCTGGGTTCGAACCCCAGGCTCCCAGCTTCCCCGCTCCCCCTCACCCCGCGTGAGCTGTGAGCAGGACACGGGGTGAGGCTGGCATTGCAGCGAGGTGTGCAGCGCCTGCAGTGGGGGTGTGGGCGCCGAGGGAGCAAGAGCGGCCTCAGGGAGAACGGGGGCCCTCGGGGCCTTGACGCAAGGGAAAGACTGGGCTGTACAAAGAGCTGGCCAGGACAGAGGATGCAAGCCCCTGCCGGGACCCTGAGCCTTCTGCCTGGTCCCCTGCAGGACCCTGAGGAGCATCAGAGGCAGCTGAAGAAGAAACAGAAGAACCGAGCGGCCGCCCAGCGCAGCCGACGGAAGCACACGGACAAGGCAGACACCCTGCACCAGGTGGGGATGCCTTCCTTTCCTGTCCCTGACTCCACTCCCCTGGCCCAGCCACCCCTTCTCCATCCTGCCTGTGAGCAGTTCTCCCCTAAACTGCTGTCGCCTGGGTTTGGGAGGAGGAAAGGGTCCTGTGCTGGGATTGGGGAATTTCTGAGTGTTGAGCGCAAACCATGTGCCAGGTACACAGTAGGCTACAGGGACACAAAGGTTCATCCTCAGCCCGGCCCTGCCCTTAGGGCTCCCCAGTCTAGGGGAAGGGAGGCAGGGAGCAAAGGCAAATGGGGAGAGCCCGGCACAGTGGCCAGCTGAGGCACTTGCTAAAATGTAGACTCTCCCTCCCTCGCCAGAGTCCCGCCTCATGAGGCCAAGTGGGGCCCAGGAACCTGTGTTGTCTTTAGTCATGCTGGGGTCAGCATTCAGGTGGTGGCCAGGACCACACTGTGAGAACTCTGGCTCAGGGCTGAGAAGGGCGAGGTGTGCAGTCCCAGCTGCCAGTTGCTTGCTTTGCTGAGCTGCACTCCCGTCTGAAAAGTGCCACAGACTGGGTGGCTTAAAGAAGACATTGATCTCTCACAGCTCTGGAGGCGGGGAAGTCCAAGATCAAGGTGCCAGCCAATTTGGTTCCTGGGCAGGGCTCTCCGTGACTCGTAGGTGGCACCTCCTCCCTGTGTGCTCAAGGCCTTTCCTCAGTGCACGCAGGAGGAGAGCGCCATCTCTCTCCCTTCCTCGTCTTCTAAGGCCACCAATCCTGCCGGATTAGAACCCCACCCTTCTGACCTCATTTAATCTAAATTACCTCCTAAACACCTTAGCTCTAAATACGGTCCCATTGGGGCTTAGGGCTTCAACGTATGAATTTGGGGATGGTGACACGATTCAGTCCATAGTACATAGGTAGTGGCATCAGGCGTTATAAAGAGGAGATGAAGTCTGAGCTGGTCTTGAAAGGTGAATAGGAGTTTTCCCAGAGGATGAAGGTGAGAAAACGCACCAGGGGTGAATGAAACGGTGCTGGCGCAGGTACAGGGAGCGGCAGGCACCCTGCAGACGGGCGAGAGTGAGGACTGCTTAGGACGGCTGGTGCCTGCGAGACCCAGTGCTGTCATCTACTCATTCCTCCCCGAGACGCCTGTTACGGAGTATTGAGTGTGTGACAGGCACAGTCGAGGCTGTGAGAGCACTCCAGCCCCGCCGCAGGGCTTATGTCCTCGTGGGGAAGCCAGGCAGACAAACAAATGATCCAGAAAGTATTCGGGATGAAGTCGTTCCAGTTGTTCAGCCTTATGAGACACAGAAGTAAAATTCTTCCTGCATTTTACCATTTTGCCATCATGAATGGTAATTTAGAGCTGCACGTTGATTCCTGTCCCAATGGGTTCTCAGAACCCGGCATTCAGCTGATTCGGGGGTGCTGAATCGAACACACCCGAGGTGTCGTCCTGTAAAATGGTCCCCTGAATCCTCCCACAGTGCTCCAGTGGTCAAGTCTTGGGCACTGGCAGGTCTGGAAGTGGCATTAAGCAGATTCTAGTGTCCAAGACAGATGACATCGAAGTCGCCACGTGAAGACCAGGTCAGGATTAGCACAGGGAGGGGCGGAAGAGCGTCCTGGCAGAGGGGACAGGAAACGTGGTAAGGAAGCAGAGTTCATGTGAGGGACAGGAAGAAGGCGGGAGAGAGAAAGCTGGAGGTCTGAGACAGGGCCACCGTGCAGGCCTCAAATCCCATGACATGGACTTTGGATCCTGCGAGTCATGGGAGCCTCTAAAGGGCTGTAACTTACAATTAATGACACACTTGCTGAACGGCTCCTCTGGGCAAGAGAATGGGGTGGTTTGGGGGCACAGCAGTTAGAAGGCTGGTGGAGACCCCAGGCGAGGAATGGTGCTGGCTCAGGGGACCAGTGGTGGGAGGAAGAGCGGGCAGTCTTCCCAGTCCGGATGTGGAATGGGGACACTCGGTGCCTGGTTGTGAAGGGCTGGCCACAGAGTGGCCCAGGGGCTCCGGCTTGGACATTCAGCTGGTGGTGAATCCCTGAAGTCAGGGACCCTGGAGGGGGACAGGGCCCATGCCAGAGCCCTGATGCTGGCTGACAGCCCCTCCCTGCCCATCTGCTTCTCCTGCAGCAGCACGAGTCCCTGGAAAAACACAACCACGCCCTGCGGAAGGAGATCCAGGCCCTGCAGGCAGAGCTGGCATGGTGGAGCCGGACCCTGCACATGCACGAGCGCCTGTGCTGTCTGGACTGTGCTTCCTGCTTGGCTCCAGGGTCCCCCGACTGCTGGGACCAGGCCGAAAAGCCCCTAGTCCCCATCCCCCATGGAAGACAGGGCTGCCAGGAGCAGCCGGTCCTATTCCAGACCCCAGTCTGTTCTCCCCCAGCTCAGCAACTCTCTCCGGGTCCACAGCTTCACGATTCCCTTGGTCTCCTCCCATCCCCTCTGTTCTCGCTGTCCCTTGGCACCGCTGTCGTTCCTGCACCTCCTGCTCAACTGTCCCCGAGCCCTGTCCTGTCTGCCTCACCCACTGGCTGCAGTCTGCTAGAGTCTTCCTGTAAGCTCAGTGCCCTCCTGTCCAGCCCCACAGCCCAACCTGACCCTCTACAGCCCCTCGGGCTGGAGCACTCCACCGGGGGCAGGCTGGGGTCCTCTCCCCACAACTCTTCCTCTGCTCTGAGGCCTGCATGTCAGCAGAGCAGGGAGCATGAGCCTGCTTTCTCTGCAGCAGATTGGCAAGGGCTGGGTGTGGATCCCAGCCCCCACCCTCTCCTGGCCTTCCCTCTGCTCTCCTCGGCTCAAGTCCACTTCTGACCTGGTCCCTGGAGCTGGGCTGGCCCCTCCCTTGGGCTCAGGAGGCAGCCTCAGTACACGGGCATCTCCTCCATTGCTCCTGGAGGCTGCCCCGAGAAGCTGACTGCACGTTGGAAAAGGAAGCTGTCCTGAGTGCCTGCTGCTGTGGCAAGCCCTGCCACTGCCACCGTCTTATTTCAACCTTGCCGTCGCCCTGCAAAATGGAGATCATCACTCTACTTTTTCAGATAAGGAAGCAGAGGCCCAGAGAAGTCCAAGGTCACACAGCCTTTCTTGGGACCTGAAACACCACCGTCTGCTCATCCCTCTCCTAGTGGGATCCTGGCCCAAGTGCCCTGGGGGCTGAAGTCCTGGAAACCGAGGGCTGGTGCGAGGAGGTGCACACGTTGAGAACAGAGAGGGCCTCTCCCCTCTGTCTCGTGATTCCCCAGGCTGGAGCCCTGCAGCCCCAGAAACCCCGCCCTCGCTGGGGCGGGTCCAGAGATCAAGCCTGGGTGGGTAGAGGCCAAGCAGAAGCCCTAAAGTGGACTCGTTCTCCCCCAAGTTGTGTTTTCAGTGCCAAGAAATTGAAGCTGTGGGTAGCAGTTGGGGGAGTCCTGGAACAGGCCCCACTGGGGTTTCTGCAGGCTGGGTACCCACAGCCATACCAAGGCTTCTGGGAGATTCTGCAGGGTCCACTCTCTAGGCTCTTCCCAAATTCCTCCTACCTCCTGAGGGCCCCCAAGGCTGTGGCAGGAGAGCCATTCATCTCACACACAAAAGGCAACAAGGAAGAATGAGGGAAGAGCTGGACTTGCACCTGGAAGCAGGTCTCTGGTAGCACTCCCGTCCCTGTGCGGTCCCCAGGCTCCCACGACTTGGACCCCTCCTACGCAGCTCCCTCCTTGCTCTTTGGCCCGGGCTGCCTGCAGCCGAAGAGCAGAGCCTAGGACCAGATGGGAGCTCAGCGGCCGTGTCTGCTGCAAGAGGGGTTCTCGCTGAGACTCCAGGACAAGCACTCTAAGTGGGCTTGAGGTGACAAACCCCAGCTCTTCACTCAGATTTTCACACACATGTAAGTAAGACACTGTTAGTATTTCACACAATCATGGGTGCTGAACACAAGTCTCGGCACATATGTGATGGCAAATAAATTAAAGTGTTTTCCAGTCCTTTTTGCTTTGCCTAGTTGTTTGTTTTTATTTTTGTTTTGATACAGCAGGGTCCTGCTCTGTTGCCCAGGCTGGAGCACAGTGGCTCACTGTAACCTTGAATTCCTGGGCTCAAGCAATTCTCCTGCCACAGCCTCCTGAGTAGCTGGGACTACAGGTGCACACCACCATGCCCAGATAGTTTTTAAATTTTTTATTTTAGAAACAAGTTCTCACTCTGTCGCCCAGGCTGGTGTTGAACTCCTGGCCTCAAGCAATCTTCCCACCTCATCCTCCCAGAGGACTGGAATTACAGGCAGGAACCATCACACCTGGCCTGCCTCGTTGTTTAAAGCTCTAATTGTACCTATACTATTGAAACCAAAGGGTCTTTGAAAAAAGAGGGAATCGTCTAGAATCTTAAAGGTGGGCAATCCCTCATGAACCACCTAATCTCCCTTCCATACTACAGATGAGGAAACTGAGGCCCAGAGATGGGATGCACTTGTCCAAGTGTATTTGTCAGGGTTCTCCACAGAAACAGAGCCAATAGGATGTGTGTGTGTGCGTGTGTGCGTGCATGCATGTGTGTGAAGAGAGAGAGAGAGGTTTAATAAATTGGCTCACATGATTATGGAGGCTGGCAAGCCCAAAATCTGCAGGGTGGACTGGCAGGCCAGAGACTCGGGAAAGAGTTGATGTTCAAGTTCAAGTTCAAAGGTATCTGCTGCAGAACTTACTCTTGCTTGGGGAAGGTCAGTCTTTCTATTCTAGTCAGGCCTTCAACTGATTGGATGAGGCCCACCCACATCATGGAGGGCAATCTGCTTTACTCAAAGCCCTCCAGTTTTAACGACAATCTCATCCAAAAACATACTCACAAAAATATCTAGAATAATGTTTGACCACAAATATGAGCACTGTGGCCCAGCCAAGATGACACACAAAATTAATCACCATGCCAGGGTCACGAAGCAAAGGCAAGTTGAAGGATTGTGGATGGCAGCTGAGCCAGGGTCGCCAGCAGTTTCAGGGTGAGTGAACTGGTGGCAAGGAAGCCAAAATGCAGCTGATTGGGGATGGGCTGGAGTCTGGGACAAGAGTCGACATTAGGCACTGGGACCAGAACTCAGGGTGGGGGATGAGGATACCGTGGTCTGGCTGTGTCGATACATCCTAAGTAAGTCAGGCGCTGCGCTGTTTTACTTGGATTAAGTCAACGACACCTCTAGTAACTCTGTGAAGTAAGTATGCTTATCATTTCCACCGTTCAGAAGGGGAAACTGAGGCCCAGAGCACTTAAGTAGCAAGCCCAAGGTCACATAGCTAGGAAACCGTGTAGACTTGGTCCAGCAATGAGGAGCCCCTTAACTGCAGGCAATGTCACCCTCAGCCTCCCCTGGCCTCTCACTGCACGCCCTGAACGGAGAGTGGCACTCGCTGATAGACGTGACCCAGGAGGCTACAGCTCTACCTTAAGCCCGAAACAAATAAGATAGGGGAGCGATTGCTTAAATTAATGTTGGTATGCTCTTGTGATAGAGGCTTGAAGAGCTGCTAAGAATAAAGAATTCTTTGACGACGATTTAATGAGGTAAGAAGATAGATGCTTGTGACATATGAAACAGAAACAATAGAGTGTGTAACTGTCACTACAGTTTGATATTAAGTTTGTTTAAAAGGCTGGGCGCGGTGGCTCACGCCTGTAATCCTAGCACTCTGGGAGGCCAAGGCGGGAGGATCGCTCAAGGTCAGGAGTTCAAAACCAGCCTGAGCAAGAGCAAGATCCCGTCTCTACTAAAAATAGAAAGAAATTAATTGGCCCACTAAAAATATATAGAAAAACTTAGCTGGGCATGGTGGCTCACACCTGTAATCCCAGCACTTTGGGAGGTCAAGGCAGGAAGATGGCTTGAGGTCAGGAGTTTGAGACCAGCCTGGGCAACACAGCGAGATCCCATCTCTACAAAAAATTTGAAAAACTATCTGGGTGTGATGGTGCATGTCTGTCGTCCCAGCTACTCAGGAGGCTGAAGCGAGAGGATCACTTGAGCCCAGGAGTTCGAAGCTGCAGTGAGCTATGATCACACCACTGCGCTCCAGCCTGGGCGACAGAGAGAGACTCTATCTCTGAAAAGACAAAACAAAACAAATTACTCCAAAACTTAGTGTCTTAAGCAACATTTATTGTCCCACAGTTTCTGTGGATCAAGCACTGGGGGTGACTTAGGCTGCCTCTGGCTCAGTCTCAACACAGGGCTATAATCCAGAGGGGCCTATAGTCATCTCAAGGCTCAGTATGGGGACGATCTGCTTCCAAGCCCGCTCACGCGGCTGTCTGCAGGCCCGAGGAGTGCCACTTCCGAGCTCGCTGCCGCCTGAGGAGCTCTGGTTCTGGGAGGCTGTTGGCTGGAGATGCTAGTTCCTTGTCATGTAGGCCTCCCCATAGCCCGTTCGATGTAGCAGCTGGCTTCCCTCGGGGAAAGCAAGAAAAGGTGAGCAGTGTGGAAGCCTTGGACTGTTTATAACCTCATTTCAGAAATGACATCCGGTCACATTTGCTGTATTCTCTTCATTAGAGGCAAGTCCCCAGATTGGCCCACACCCAGAGAAGAGGATTACAAGAGGGCAGGAAAACCAGGCAGTGGGCTCGTGAGGGGCCGTCCTGGGGGCTGCTACTAAGCCGGGTGAGAGCCAGCACTTGCGTGGACCCTTCTGTTCCCTGTCATCACCAGCACTAGTCGCTGGCTTTCTTTGGAGAGGCCATTTTTCAGAAGGAAACAGTTTGTGTCCCTTCGCAATAGTGGCAATGCTCCCAGCAGGGAGCAGAGATTGGGTGGGTTTTGGACAAGAGAGCTGGAGACTTCCTCCGTGCTCTCAATGAGTGGGACCAGAGGGCTCCCACCCTCCGCAGAGGGGCTTCCCAGCGTCCTTTCAGCTGCCACAGCTGGAGTGGGGGAAACGACGGTGAACAGGCTGAAGCTGAGACTCAGGACAGAAGCGCGACGGAGCGTGGGTAAAGGAAACAGCGGCAGAGGCCAGGCCCGTGAGAGCACCACCAGCCGCAAAGTGACCTTGAGGAATCCTCTGTCTCTCTCTGGGCTGTATTTCTTTCATTTAGTCATTCATTCATTCATTCATTCGTTCATTTGTGTTGTCAGGCAGTTAATATTTATTGAGCACCTAGTATATGCCAAACACTATCATAGGTGCTGGGGATACAGCAGTGAACAAGGCTGTGGATATCCCTGCTATTAAGGTACTAATAGTCAAATTAGGGCAGACAGAGACAATAAACACAAATAAATAATTCAGAGAGTGGCATGTGCTATAGAGAAAATAAAGCAGGGAAAGTTGAGAGTCTGGTGAGGATACTGCTTTTCTTTTCTTTTCTTTTTTTTTTTTGAGACAGAGTCTCACTCTGTTGCCCAAGCTAGAGTGCCATGGCGTCAGCCTAGCTCACAGCAACCTCAATCTCCTGGGCTCAAGCGATCCTTCTGCCTCAGCCTCCCGAGTAGCTGGGACTACAGGCATGCGCCACCATGCCCGGCTAACTTTTTCTATGTATTTTTAGTTGGCCAATTAATTTCTTTCTACTTTTAGTAGAGACGGGGTCTCGATCAGACTGGTTTCGAACTCCTGACCTTGAGCGATCCTCCCGCCTCGGTCTCCCAGAGTGCTAGGATTACAGGCGTGAGCCACCACACCCGGCAGGATACTGCTTTTCTAGAGAAGTCAGGGAAAGGGTCTCTAAGGAGGTGTCATTCATGACTAAAACCTGAATGTCAAAAGGGAGTCAACCATGCAAAGATCTAGGATAAGAACAGCCCAGGCAGCGGCAATGGCATGTGCAAAGGCCCTGGGCTAGGATAAAGCTAAACTAGAAACGAGGCCAATGCGACTAAAGCACAGTCAATTAGGAGAAAGAGAAAGATGAAGTCTGAGGAGGGGGCCAGAAAGATTGTGTAAGCATGTGAAGGATGTGAGATTCTTCCTACATGAGTGGGGAAATTTTATACAGGGGAATACACTGATTCTTTAAAATTCATTTAAAAAATATTTATTGAGCACCTACTCTCAAACGCCATCTTAGGTACTTGGGATAAAGAAGCGAATAAACAAAAATGCTTACATTTTAGTGGGGAAGTGGAGGGAGAAGGGGCAAGACAAAAAGAAAAGAGAAATTGAGAGTCAGAGTGCAGAAGCTGCAATTTAAAATAGAGTTGTCAAGGTAGGTTAATAGGAAGAGGACATTTGAGCAAAGACTTTAAGGAGCAAGTGAGTTAGCCATGTGGAGATGTGTTCCAGGCAGAGGGAAAAGTCAGTGCAAAGGCCCCGGGGCAGGAGTGAGCCTGAAGTATTTAAGCTGGGAAGCTGGTGTGGCTGTCGGGAATGAGCTGGGGGAAGGTAGCAGCAGGTGAGGTCAGAGAGATATCCAAGGGCCAGATCATAGGGACCACTATAAGGGCTTTTTTCCATGAATCAGAGAGCTTGATGTTTAAAAAAGATCAAATTGTTCAAGGGTGAGAGAGGAGGCGGGGAGGTGGTCAGAAGAGGTGCTTTACAGATGGAGCTGATGGATGTGTTCATGGATCGGGTGTGGGGAAAGGGAGGGAGGAAGGATGACTGAGATTCGGGGCCTGAGCAGTTGGTGGTTGGTAGTGTCAAAGCCAGAGAGACTGGAAGAGGAGCGATTTTGGGTTTGTGTGTGTCAGGGAGATGGGGCAGGAGCCCTATTTTGGGCATGTTAAATTCAAGATGCCCATTTTACATCCAACTAGTTAAGAAGAGTTTGGAAATGAGAGATAGGTCAGGACTGGACACATAGATTTGGAAGCCATCAGCGGACAACGAGGGATGGGCAAGACAACTTTGAGGGCCCATGCAGCCCGTGCCTCCCTGAGGGCCTCCCTCCTTGTGCACCCAGAGCTCTCAGCCTGACACTCCTTCCCTCACCACTCCTGCACGCCTAGAATCTGCCTCCGCCCCTCCTTCAAATGTTGCTTCCTCCAGGAAGCCTCCGTAACCTTCCAAGTTAAGTGACCTCTCTTTCCTCGGGATCCTCACCACACCTTCCCTGTGCCTCTCACCAGTGTCTATCATTCTCCTTGTGTGGCTGTGCCTTCCTGTCTTCTTGTCTCCCTCAATCACAGCACCAGTTTGGCACACAATGGAAACTTTAAAACAGCCCATGTTTTGAGTGGCAGCAGAGCATGGTAGTTAGACAGCTTAGGCTCCAGTGCCAGACAGGACAGGGTTCAAGACCCAGCTCTACTATTTCCTGGTCCAACTTCTTTGAGACTCAGTTTTCTCATCTGAAATATGGGGATTAAAACGGTACTCACCTACAATCCACCCCACGTATATGTATGTGTGTATACATATTCATATAAGGTAGATAAATGCAATAGAAAAGCATATATGTTCACCAAAAGACATGAACAAGAATGTTTACATCAGCAATATCCATAATGGCAGAAAACTGGAAATGACCCAAATGCCCATCAACTTTAGAATGAATAGGCTGGGCGCGGTGGCTCACGCCTGTAATCCTAGCACTCTGGGAGGCCCAGGCCGGAGGATCACTCAAGGTCAGGATTTCGAAACCAGCCTGAGCAAGAGTGAGACCCTGTCTCTACTAAAAATAGAAAGAAATTAAGTGGCCAACTAAAAATATAGAAAAAATTAGCCAGGCACAGTGGCACATGCCTGTAGTCCCAGCTACTTGGGAGGCTGAGGCAGGAGGATCGCTTGAGCCCAGGAGTCTGAGGTTGCTGTGAGCTAGGCTGACGCCACGGCACTCTAGCCTGGGCAACAGAGTGAAACTCTGTCTCAAAAAAACCCAAACAAACAAACAAACAAAATATTTAGAATGAATAAATTGTGGAATATCTTATACAAGTTAATGCTACACAGCAATGAGAATGAACAAATTAAAACTATCTAGAACAATATGAATGAACTTCACAAGTATCACGATGACCTATAGAAGCTAGACACAAAAGAGGAGACAACTTGTATGATCCATTTATATAGAGTTCAAAATAGAAAAAAATAATCTATAGGGTTAAAAAGTCCAGATGGTGGTTACAGTTGGGGGACAGCCCCTGGAAGGGTACAAGAGGGCCTTTCTAGGGTGCTGATATTCATAATGTTCTGTTTCTTGATCTTTGTGGTGTTTTCATGAATGTGTGCATTGTATGAAAATTCATTGAGCTATACATTTATGACGTGTGCTCTTTTATGTTATGTCTGCTACACTTGAGTAAAAAGGAGCTGCATGTAAGGAGTAGATCACAGTCCCTGGCACATAGTAAGTGCTCACTAAACGTTAGCTATTCCGAATGTACGAAATAACCCATCCCCAAGTGAAATCCATTAACAATCAGAACCATGGACAGATCAGAGCCTGTGCTCAGGAAGGGCTGGAGGAAAAGGAAGAGATCTGAGGTCTGGCACAGGGGACCTGAGGCAGGAAGGAATCTAAGATCTTTCCTTTTGGATTAGTGGTTCAGTGCCTCTGGGGGCATTCCCATCCTGCAGAAAGGAGATTATTCCTTGGGGATTGAGTGTCTGTGTGTGTGTGTGTGTGTGTGTATTCATGCAGAAATTCATTCTGTCTTAAAAGATCTACAGCCCCTTGTTTTTCTAAGCCAGCGAATGCTGAAATCTCCCTAGAGAGACCAGCCCTGGATCTACTATAACCAACAGCATGCCCAGGCTCTTGCAAGCTTTTCTCGTTTTCTTGGGCTTGTGTTAGGGGACAGGGAAGAGACTCCAATCAGGGTAAAAACAGCCTATGACAAAAGATCTCTGAGTCATGCCCAGACTCCTGACTCTGACTCCCTGGAGGTGGCCTGCGCCCAGTGTCTAGAACGGGCTCCATGGAGGATTCTTGGGCACACTTGAGCCTCCAGAGGCCCAGTCTTTTGAGTTAGGTCCAAACACAAAACTTCTCCCAGGAGTACTCTCTTGGAGGGGTCTCTCCAGGTGGGAAAGGGGGTCCTGGATCAGTGGGTCACCTCCTTCTTGGGAGTTTCCCCTCCTTCCTGGGGTTCTCTGCTTATGTCCTATGACAGCCACTACAGGCAGGAATCAGCTCCCACTACTATTTTAATAAAACAATGCTCAAAGGCCTCCAAAGTCTGGGCTGAGCTTGGACGGATTCGGAGGGCTCTTTAAACAAACCTATTCCACCCATCATCTCCATAAGCTCTACAAGGCTCACATCTCAGATTCTATGGCCTTACTGTGACCCAGACATCCAATGCACAAAGAAGGAGTGATGAAGTGACCTCCTGAATTACAGTATCCTCCTTTAGAAGACACCCCTTGCCCCCACCCCCTGGGCTGCCTCTCTGAGCCAGGTCAGTTGTACTCCCTGTGGCCCTGCCAGATGAGTCTCTGGCCTGCCAGCTGAGCTGAGGGCCTGGTGGGTAATTGGCCTGGGAAGCCCAAAGGGAAGTGGGGAGGGTGGGAGGAGGGAGAGCCCCAGGTGCTGCAGGAAGTGGAGCTGTTGATTAAGTGGCTCCTTCGCTCAGCCTGGAGACCGGGGAGTTGCACAGGCCCAGGGAGCAGCAGCTCTTAAAGGAGACAAGACCTGGTTCTGACCCTTCAGGGAGATCACAGGTCTGCAGGGCATTGCGCCAAGAGCTGCGGGGGTTGGAGGGGACCCCTGACCCCAGCACTTCACTCTTCCTCCCTACATGTTAGGCTTCTCCAGAGGACAGGGTTTGTTCTGTCCTCTGGGGCTCACAGACTGAACCGCTCAGTGGGAGTGAAGCCAGTTATGGAACCCATGTGACCAGGGCCCCTCTGAGAAACCCTTCTGGGAGTTCCGGGGGAAAGGGTCAGGAGAGGGTGAAGTAACCCCCAGCTCCAGCTCAAAGGGGGTGGGACAATAGTCAAGACCAAGGAAATCTCCTGAAGGGTCAGGTGGTCGGATGGTTGTGAAAAAGCACGGCAGTGATGGCCCCGTGACAGTCCCCAGTCCAGGGCTTGGTCCTGAGAAGCCAGATTACCTGAACTGTGAGCACAACCACACATGGGAAATGCTTCATCCAAAGGTTATCTGAGCGTGGTCCCCACTAGCAGGAGCAGCCTCCCCTGGGAACTTAACATGCAAATTCTCAGCCCTGCCCCAGATCTACCGAATCAGAAACCTGGGGCTGGGTCCAGCAATACGCACGCTCTCCAGGGGACTCTAATATGTGCTCACATTTGAGAACTAGCACTGGTATAATCGGACAGGACTCCACAACTGGGATGCCCAGTAAACTTCGTTTATTTGCAAATTCATTTACATTCATCAAATATTTATTAGCACCTTCTGTGCTAGACCCCTGTCGAGCCCCACAGGGAGCCCAAAGTGGGGTAAACCATAGTCCCACCCTCCAGGCAGACTGACCAGTAAGTACGGGCAAGGCAAAGAAAGCCCCAGGAAGGAGCTGCTCTCTCTGGCTAGAGGGAAATAGAGAGGGCTTCCCAGAGGAGGTGGCATTTGAGCTGGACCTTGAAGGATGAGTAAGAATCAACAGGAAAAAAAATGAAGGGATGGGGGATGGGGAGTGGGGGTTCCAGGAACATTTTTCTGAAACCCAAATCTAACTTTTAAAAACATGCTACTTGGCCAGGTACGGTGGCTCACACCTGTAATCCTAGCACTCTGGGAGCCGAGGTGGGAAGATCACTTGAGATCAGGAGTTTGAGAACAGTCTGAGCAAGAATAAGACCCCATCTCTACCAAAAATAGAAAAAATTAGCTGGGTGTGCTGGCACTCCCAGCTACTCAGGATGCTGAGGCAGAAGAATTGCTTGAGCCCAAGAGTTTGAGGTTGCTCTGAGGTAGGCTGACAGCACAGCATTCTAGTCCGGGAGACAGAGTGAGACTCTGTCTCAAAAAACAAAAACACCTTATTGCTTTGGGGATACATTCAAGTGCCTCAGCACAAGCTTCTTCATGCTCTAGTCCCTACCTCCCTTGTCAACCCCATCTCCTGCCACTCCACACCGTTTCTTATATGTGAGTGACACTGAACTTACATAGAGCATGCTATTTCCCATCGCCAGGCCTTCGCTCGTGCTGTCCCTTCAGTCTGGGATGTCCCTCTTGCCTCTTACCCATCCTCCGGGATCCAGTGCAGGTGTTTTCTCCTCCAGGAAGCCCTCTGGACTCCTCTGGGCTGATTAAGTATCATCCTCTAAGTCCCAAGGCCTGAAACACAGGTGCATCAGTGCCTTTACTGAACTGCATTTTAACATCTGCTTTATGTTAATCCCCTTATTAGAATGCCAAATCTAGTGAATAGGCCTCCCCTTCAACTGTGTGCACAGACTAGCCTGCAGTTGAGATTTTAATAAATATTTATTTAGCCAAGGAAAGAAGGAAGGGAGAATGTTAAACAGGAGGTCCAGAAAACACACACACACCTGCGGGAATGGTGAAGAGTGACAGGGTGCTCATCCTGAAGGCAAAGGTACAAAATGCTCTCCCTTATGGAAGGACAGCACTGCTGGAAAAATAAAAATTTTTAAATGCTTTCCTTTACATAAAACCTGGAACGGAGAAGACAGTGCTGAGCAGCCAGGAGCCTCTTGCCATGTGCTTGCTGGCTTGACAGATCTGGTATATGTGCTTTGAATTCAGTTGTCATCTGTTAAAGTGTTTACTCAGTATGTCAAGCTAAGTCTTAGTACTGTAAGTTGTTTCTGAATTGGGGTATAGGTTTATTAATCCTCAAAAACACCAAGGGCATATAAAAAGGTGCTCAAAGTCGAGGTACAGTGGCTCACACCTGTAACCCCAGTGCTCTGGGAGGCTGAGGCAGGAGGATTGTTTGAGGCCAGGGGTTCAAGACCAGCCTGGGCAACATAGTGAGATCCCATCTCTACAAAAAATTTAAAAAATTAGCCGGTCACGGTGGCACGTGCCTCTGGTCCCAGCTACTCAGGAGGCTGAGGCAGGAGGATTGCTGGAGCTCAGGAGTTGGGGGCTGCAGTAAGCTCTGATTGCACCACTGCACTCTACTCGAGTGACAGAGCAAGACTCTGTTTCTTTAAAAAAAAAAAATCATTAGTCATTAGAGAAATGCAAATTAAATGTACAACTAGATACCATTATACATCTATTGAAATAGCAAACTTTTAAAAAAAATTTGTAAGCGTTTTTTTGTAGAGATGGGGGCTCACTATGTTGTCCAGGTTGGTCTTGAACTCCTGGTCTTAACTAATCCTCCCGCTTCAGCTTCCCAAAGTGCTGGAATTACAGGCATGAGCCACCAGGCCTGGCCTAGAATGGCAAAAATTTTTTAAACTGAAAATACCAAGTGTTGGCAAGGACACAGAGCTGGTGGGAATGCAAAATGTACAGCTACTCTACCAAACATTTTTGTAGTTTCTTATAAAGTTAAACACACACCTATAATCCAGCAATCCTACTTCTAGATATCTACTTTAGAAATATGAAGACTTAAATTTACACAACAACCTATAAGTGAATGTTTATAGAAGCTCTATTCAAAATTTCCAAAATCGGGCCGGGTGAGGTGGCTCACGCCTGTAATCCCAGCACTCTGGAAAGCTGAGGTGGGTGGATTACTCAAGGTCAGGAGTTCGAAATCAGCCTGAGCAAGAGCTAGACCCTGTCTCTACTAAAAAAAATAGAAAGAAATTAATTGAACAACTAAAAATATATATAGAAAAAAATTAGTCGGGCATGGTGGTGCATGCCTGTAGTCCCAGCTACTTGGGAGGCTGAGGCAGGAGGATCGCTTGAGCCCAGGAGTTTGAGGTTGCTGTGAGCTAGGCTGACGCCATGGCACTCTAGCCTGGGAAACAGATAGAGAATCTGTCTCAAAAAAAATAAATAAATAAAATATTTTTTATGTGTGAAAAATCATAAAATTATTCACCAAAACCAGTGTATTATAATATATATAAAATTTTAAAAATTTAATACCACTTTATTTATAGAAAGAAGCACCTCAAGGGACAAGGCAGTCCTGGCCTCATCACAAAGGGTAGTAACCGAACATGGAGCTGGAACCCTCAAGCAGGACAGAAATGGCACGGGCCACCTGGACTGAGAAACCACCAGAACTCACTAGGTGCAGCTCCGGGACTGCAGTGTGTGTGTGTGTGTGTGTGTGTGTGTGCGCGCGCGCGCGCCAGGAGGCACTTTGGTCCAATCTCATTCAAAGTGTTTGTGTAGGCCGGGCGTGGTGGCTCACGCCTGTAATCCTAGCACTCTGGGAGGCCGAGGCGGGTGGATCGTTTGAGCTCAGGAGTTCGAGACCAGCCTGAGCAAGAGTGAGACTCCGTCTCTACCAAAAATAGAAAGAAGTTAATTGGACAG